>BMAO01024378.1:0-116188 GCA_019973975.1 Trichonephila clavata | reverse complement strand
GACTCGATACACCTGACGTCATAATCACGTGATGATATACAAAACAAATAGCCACGTGTTTGATTCGACTGAGTATTTGGGCGGAATTTTCGTATTTACATCTACTATCAAAAACAAATGAAAGAAGTTGTTCCAAAAGAAATTTCGACTGAAATGTGTGTACTTTTTAATTATTTCATTTTCAATATTTTTTGTTTTTATCAAATACGCTGACGATTTTTAAAGTTTTAAAAAGAGTCTGAAATATTTTCTGAGCATTTCGAATTCGAAGAATTTTAATTTTGCAAACATACACAGATCAGGGTACCCCACTTCTGTGATCTATTCTGAATGCTCTGTATTTGTTAAGTATGTAGTTGATTACCTACGTTTTTTTTTCAATTCCTACTATTAGTTCACACTTTCTCAATATTTATTTATGTTCAAATTTTCAATCGTTAGTAAAATACATTTTAAATCCCTCGATTGAGCTAAAATTTTATATACATGATTATTTTGGTTGACAATACAGAATTTAATTAATAAAAATTAATTGATTAAAAGTAATTATTCTTATAATTTATAAATACATCCATGTTGGCATCATTTTTGGCGACATAGTGACCATTTTGGCGACTTGTGTCCAAAATTAAAAAGGTTTTTTCTCACAATTTAAAACATTTAGTTGAACTGAAATTTGAAACACATTTGTTTTTGGATAGCATTGCAATTCTTTAATGATAATTAATAAAAATTAATTGTCACTTAATGTTGTGATTCTTCATATGTATACACATATTTATATTAACTATAATTATTTGATAAAAAGTAACTAAAATAAAATTTTTCTTACCTAAGAAGGAATTGACTTATTTTTTTATAATACTTGTTTTTGTTATTTTAAGATTATTTTCGACAATTTTTACAAGCACTACAGACAAAAATTTGAAACTGAACTGTCTTAATAAAGAAATTTGTTCTGTTAAATTTTATTGGAATAAAAATCTCACTCTTAAATTTGCCATCCATTTAGTAGCAATACAAAATACTTTTTAAATTATAGAAATATCATCATAACTTTGTTCATTTTATTTCCTAACTGTGTATATAATGTTAATATATATCTATGCATTTTCTATGTTGCAGTCATTTGAAATTTTATTGTACTGTATGTGATAAATGTGTCGACTTCAAAGCATTTCAATTTTGCAGACACGAAAAAACAAACCAGGTTCTACTTCTGGGACCTGTTCTAATTTTCTAACTGATGAATAAGTATGCAGTTGAAACTCATCTACATTTTTTTCCTCTTTATATAACTATTTTCACTAATTTAACAAGCATGATAGATCAGATTTTGAAACTGAACTGGCTCAGCAAAGTCATTGTTTTTGTAATTTTCAGAACAATACACTTACAAATACAAGTAAATTAATGAAGTTCATATGTACTTTAAAAAATATGCATCCATAAATGTATAATGCTGTATGGTGAAGAACATACAATATATTTTAATAATTTGTGAGATTCATATTCCACTATTTTTCCAAAAATCAGGAATAAATCAGTTTGATACTGAAGAGCATGATCATATAGAAATTGAGAAGCACGTATCTATCTATATTCTTAAAATACTGATTGCATTAACTTTTCCTAATATTAAAAAAACAATTACGATAAAAGAAAATTTCTAATTATCAATTTTACTATACAAATTGACATTTTAAATTTCACGTTATTTTTATTTTACATTTTTATAAGCTTTAAATTCATGAGTAGTTACATATACATGCATAATTATGTAAAAAAATTTTAAAAACATTCTTTTAATACAGGATAGCAAACGTTACATTCTTATTAAGTCCAGCACTTTCCATTCCTTCCTAGATAAGCTTGCCTTTCACAAAACAGAATAGAAGCAGAAGAATATTGTACAGAAAAATAAATGCATTGCAAATAACATTAAGTGATTTGCATGTGAAAACCTTAACAGAGGGTTTCATTGCAAGAGATTTTTTAGTGTATTCAATGTTTTAAATATTGAAAATACCTTAATGTCCCCCCAAATAATATTTTGCAAGTGATTGATATGTTTTTGGTAAAATTAAGGACAGGTGTGTCCAACACACAAACAATAGAACATATGTTTAGTTAATCTAAATTTTACACATCTTCACAATAGTTAACAGAGATACTTCAGTATTTAATTATCTAAAAAATTAGGATGCAAAAATCTGATATGTAACCATACATGTTGTATCAAAAACAGGTATACATACATATAAATCAAAAACTTATTGTTTTAATAATTTTAGAATATTACAGGGAAAAAGAAACATTTTGAGAACCATTCACTATAGAAATGGAAAAGTACTTTAATTTACTACAGCTTCTTTAATGTTTATACTTGATGATTAATCAAGTACCATTTTTAAACAAAATTATCATTTACCATTTGTAAAATTACATGTAAAAAAAATTATGCAACATTTTGAAAGTCCTTACTCGCTGTGCTATTTTAGGTAAAAGATATGATTGATCGAGAACTGATTTCCAAATATAATAAATTAAGGAATTAAAAAATTTAAAATCTGTGTATAATAGAATATGTTTATGTCCATTTATGGAATATAAAATTCCTGCTCACTCTTACATGATCAAAATAAAGTCATTTTTGAATCCCTAATTCTTTTACAAAATAGAAAAATAAATAATTGTAATATATTTGTGTGGTATCTATTAGCACAACATTTGTTTTTCGGAGTTTGACTGTGGTATAAACCTATCACACACTTGTACAATTTTTTTTACTATGTATTACAAATAAGCATTTATAGGTATTTGCACAATTTGTAGAAGATTTATCATTATTGATTAGATTTGTGCTTTATATCAATTTATTTTTACATAAATATAAAAGTCTAAAAGACTCATGAATATTGATATTATCCTGCTTATAAGTCCTGAATAAATTTTTCGCATTGAGTTACTTACAAATATTGGATCAATATACTTGGATCAATTATATATTTATTGAGAATTAGGATCATGAAACCAAATCTGGTTTTATGTATAGACATTTGATTTTGTGGGATGTTGTTGCATTATACAGCCAATAACTGGAGCTGTTCCTGCTCATGTTTGAACACAGTAATAATAATAACATAATTTTTTTAAGTTCTTGATGTGTTTTTGCTTGGCAAAATTATTTGGCAGTTTAATACATAAGTTCCTAATTTTGGAATGGTATGAGTACTGATTTAGCATTTCTTTGAAAAACTTTGAAGTAATTTAATATTTTGCTCAAGAATAATTTGGGAAACTGAAAAGTTTCTTGAAATTTAGGATTTTCCTTGTAAACTAATGATATAATTAGTTAATTATCTTGCTTATAAGAAGTAGAATCTTATTTTGATTAGAATGGAACTCTGTTTATTCATGATAAACTTTGGTAACTTGTTGATGTTTAATAATGATTTTAATCTTTAATAATATAATTTGGTGGCAAGCTTCTCAATGGTATGGGCCACAAGAAAGTGTCAAAAAATTGTTTTTTTTTAATGTTTAGGGCATTGTGAGGCCTTAAAATAGTATGATTTATACCAATACATTGTGAAGTTTTAAAAAATATGTTATAAAATACTAATATTTAGCAATTTTAGTCTTAGTAATTATCACCTACAAATGTTTGAATTTTTTTTTATAAATTATTGTCTCCTTGGACAAAAAAATGAATTATATTAAAATATGGGAAAATTTTAGAAATTGTTTGAAACGTGCTAAATTATTTTCGTGAAAATTTTTACATATAGGAGCATACAAAATTTTTGTTAGCTAGTTTATTTTAGTAATTACAATTATTTAACATGCATCATTTATCAACATTTAATTTTAATATTACATGATTATAATACAAGTGAAGCATGTGAAAATTTTATTTTTTTAACAAAGAAATTCATTGCAATTTAAAAAATGCATTTTTCATATTCTATTGAAAGACTATCGGTGACATTACTTCATTATGTACTCATGTGAAAAAAAATTTTCTAAGATGTATTCCAAAGAGAATTTTTTTTGTCAGTTTCAATCTTTATTTGCATTAATATGGATACATAAAATTGAAACATTGTTATTGTATACTAATTTTTAAACAACTGTTCTATAAAAATTCCAAAGACATAGTAAGATCTTTTGAAATATATGATGATTCTGTAATGAAATAACACATTAGCCAGCTTTGATTGTCTGGCTTTACTTAGTAATTATCATTTACAAAGGTTTGAAATTTCTTTTAGAAATTTCTCTTTAAACTGTCTTGAAAGTTTAAAAAGGAATCATATTAATACATAATTTTTAGAAATAATGATTAACTTTATTGAATTATTCTTTAGTATAAATTATTTCTTATGAGTTATTGAATTGCATATAAATTATCCAATAGATGTAAACCAAAGGAGTATTTCCATACAATTTTAAAAAATAAAACAATAATTAACATTAAAAACTTTGATATCCAAACAATAATACTAAAATGGATTTCAAGAACAGCAAAAAGGAAACTTAATATAAATTTTAGAAAATAACAGTGGAATTCACAGGCTATTTTTTCATAATTACAAGAAGTTTATATATAAAAGAATACAATTAATGTCTCAAATTTATTAATAAATACCTTTCCAAACGAATGTATATATCCATCTGCTCTGAAACGTGACACATTTTTGAATGTAAAAATTTTATTGTTAGGTCGATCCTACTCATTAGCAGTATCTCTTCCTATATTCACACACTACAGCCGAAGTATTAACTAATAATTCTGGCTCAGTAGTCAAAACAATTCTTTGTTTTGGCGAGCCACTCCCTATTAACAGCTGCACGCATTTTTCTCGGAAAAATTCGCTTACAACATAATTTGTGACAGTAATAGATTTCTCCCAATTCCAGAAGCAATTTGTTCAATAGAGCGCTGCAGAATTATTTAAATCATAAAGTGGCGGGTACTTATAAAAAATAATTACTAAGCCTATAAATATACAAAAATTCGAAGCCAAAGGATGGAAGTATAAACTAAACTTAAATCTAATACAAACTAAAATTACATATATTTGGTAGTAAAATAGGTATAGGTATAGGTATTTGGTATAAATAGTAGAAAATATATTTAAATTCTTTTTAGTACTTTAAATATTTTTAAGAATATAAAATAATAATGTTTACAAATTTGGAAGTTAGCGCGCACATTAGCTGTTATTTGTTTACATGATAGCACGTTGTTAATCACGTGATGATGGCCACGATCGCAGCGCCCTCTAGTGATGAATCGACCCCATTGCATTTGCTCAATCTTGCAAAATACAACTGCATTCTGTTTTATTCTGTGCTATTTTCGAATATGGATATTTCTAATTAAATAAGTGAGTACTAGGACATTTTTTTTAAAATGAGTGTTGTACTTTTAATTATTGCTATAAATATATATCGTCCATTTTCACTTTATTTTACTTTTTAAAAATGCTTTTTTAACTCTCCTTCTTCGATGAAATTTGTTCTCCTTCTTCGATGAAACTTGCAGTTTTTGGAACATTGCACGTTTGCAGTACTTTTTATTTGATATTCATTATTAATTTTAATATACATTATGTAATTATTTTATTAATAATACAATATAAAAATACAATTATTATTATATGTGATAATCATATAATATTCGTTTTTTGTAATAATTGTTTTTTAATTATATTTCTTATAATTCTTAAATATGTTATTTATAATTATGCTATTTATTTATAAGTATTATTATGTTATTTATTTATTATGATGTTGTTTATTCATAATTTTTTTTTGTTATTTAATTATAATTATTATGTTAAATGAGTATTCTTATGTACGCTTCTTATTACAATACGATGTGATTACTCTTTTTTTATAATTACTAGGAAATTATATTATATGATTATTTTTTATAAAATAATTATTGTTAAATCATACTATATGAATATATAATAATTTTTTCTATATAATATTATATGTATGATGATTACTATAAAATTATATTATAAGATTGTTTATGAAATATTGCATAATATTACTATTAGTAAATATTTCTTTAGATTATATTAATATTAATTTTTTATTAATCTTGGTTATTCTCAATCTCTTCCTATATTTTTCATTTGAAATAGATTTTACTATATTCAGAGGCGAATTAAGGTAGTTGGAGGCCCCTAGCGGTTAAAGGTTTGGTGCCCATGGGCTTAAGAGTCGAAAACTAAAATAGTGAAAAGAGTCGCTCAATTTAAATTCTCAAAATAAAATGTAGTGATATAATAAAACTCATCGGCTAAAGAAAAATCTTAACTGTATATAAAAAAAATATTAAAAACCTTACTTAAAAGCTTATACTTTTGCTATACAGTTTGACTTCTCTTTGGAAAATACATCTCAATTATTTTTACCATATCTATTTTGTCCGAAACATTTTATTCTGTATATAATATAACTACGTTGTTCAATTTGTCTTTTCTCCCATAGTACTTCTTAAATTATTTTTAACACGTTTTAAAACTTAAAAAGATCATTCACCTGATGCATTCGATATCGGTATTAAAAATATTTTCAAAAGTTTTTCTACATTAGGATTTTTCTTTCATGTCGTTAAATTTCTAGCGGGGGTTTCATTGCATTTTTTTCTTTTTATTTTTTTGTTCCAAGGTGACATGGTTGGTTTGTCTCTGGCCTTTGCACTCACCAGGGGCCCCTACCAGCGCTGGGGGCCCCTGGCGGCCGCCAGGTCCGACACCCGCTTAATCCGCCACTGACTACATTTCAAAAGGTCTTTTAAATTATTTTCCTGGCGATCGCTTACCGTTAGCCCTCCCATCTTGGATTCCATTCCAAAGACATGCGCTGCTTGGCGTGTTTCTTTATCGCGACAAGCAGCACTTGGCGCTTTGATCCAGGATATCAAATTAGTTCCTAAGTTAATTTTCTATTACGTATTTACTTTCTGTAAATAAATTTTTGGTTATGAAGTTTTTAAATGGTTATCTTAGAATCGAGATTGAAAAGACCTATAATAATTTGTAAAAATTCCATAAAAAATTTTAAATTAAATATAAAAGGTATATTACTATATTTGGAAATGCGATATTTCAAAAGCGTATAAATGAATATTTCTTTATGTATTTAACATGACCTGTATTAGAATATACATATAAAATTGTTACAGTAAAAACATTTTTAAATGCTAATTTTTGGCAAAAAAAGAAATTAAAAATGACATCTATTCAGAATGTTCTCCCTTTATTTAAAATGCTTCTAAAATAATAATATTTTGTCTGTATATAACCAAAACTTTTCTACTTTTTGTAGAATTCACATTATTTTTAGAGTTACTAACAATTCAAATAGTAACCGGTGTTTTTTTTCAGTTAAAGCTTCTCTACTCTGATATATTAAAATTGAAATAAATCCACTGCTAAATTAGATATTTCAAAAATCCTGGTTAAAGCTCTATAGAACTTTTAGCAATCCATAAGTAAAATATTACCATTATTGTGAAGTATTTTTCGTAAAAAGAGTATATTTTTTTTGAAAGTATGCCATTTTTTCTTCATTCTTACCAAAAATTTGAATTTAAAAATTTTTACTGTAATATTTTTAGACAATTTTATATGTATATTCAATTTCAGGTGGAACAAAAAAATATTCACTTGTACGCTTTCTTCAAAATCACGGCTCCGAACGTAGTTACCTCAAAGCAGTGCTTCGGAAGCATCGCTTCCCAAATTTTATCGCCGCAGACCGGTCAACGTTTGATAATTTTACCGCAGCCCGCTGAGGGTGTGAGGACGTTGATTGTTTATATTTCAGATTGTTTTGATTTCATAATTTTAATTTACCGTAAAATCCGATGTATAACGCGCACTTTTAACACAAAAAATAAGATCGGAATTTACGGGTACGCGTTATACGCCGGATATACATCCGGGCAACTTTAAAAAATTTTAAAAAAGATACGAGTACAAAAAAGTTAGACTTCTGCATATATCTTATATTATTTATTTAAAACAAATGATTCCATATAAACTTAAAGAATAGTAGTTGTAGAAGTATACTATTTTTTTTTTCAAATGCCTGAGATAATACCTCGAATAAATTATTTTAAAATTTCTGAATATTGCATACGTGCATTTCAAACCTCTAAAAAAAAAGGTGCTTGTTATACGGCGAATATACCAAAAAATTAAAAAATGCAGCTTTAAAGTATAAGTGCGCGTTATACGCCAGATTTTGCAGTAATTGTAATTAAACATGCCTTCAGAATAAAATTCAGCTACGCCAAAAAATGAACATAAAGTGGTTTAACATGGAGTATAAAGTGACTTCCAAAGGAAGTCGCATAATCCCGAGAGAAATACACAACAGTAAATAAAATGGAAAGAATGTAGGGTTCCTTGTGCGTCACGGTTCTATTTAATCCATGGACCGGTACGAGTATGAGTACGGGGCCCGGGGGTTGGGGACCATTGCTTTAAAACAGTGGTTCTCAAACTTTCAATATTTGGGACCCGTTATTAAATCATAATCCCCCCCCCTTCTTTATAATAACAATACATTGAATTCAATAATACTATACTTTGACGCTAAAAGTACAATACAACTTTAATCTTTAATATAAACATCTCGCTCACCCAAAGCGTTAATTGCCCTGGACGTATATATACGTCTTTCCAAAATACGATCTTGTCTGTGCACTGCTATCCATAAAATTATTCCGAAGACTTTGGAATGCAACAAAAGGGCATTGACAGTGTTTTCGAAGGATTTAATTTCAGAGGATTTGCTTATTTATTCCTTTTTTTCCCTCCTCCCCCAATACATCAGATACTCGCACCTACGAGGAAAATGGTGGCACTGGGGAGCGAATAGCGTAACTTTTTATCTGCAGTGAAAGGATTGATTACAAACCATACAAATTACTAAGATAATTATTAATTTTTGTATATAATTTTATATGTGACAAGCTCATGGGGTCACTAGTAATTATTAAACTTGCTCTTATAGCATTGTTTAAATTAAGTATGAAATACATACAGTACTGATACATTTATAAGTTTATTATTTTAGTGCAAATGTGTATTTTATTTTTTATCATGTTAGAATGTATTTTGATTGTATACTTCCAGTAAGTTATTAATTTTTTTTAATAATTCTTTGTTTCCGACTTTAAGTATATGCTCCTGCCCCCCTTCGTTGAGTTATCACGCCCCTAGGGGGGGGGGTGCGCCCCTCACTTTGAGAAACGCTGCTTTAAGGGATAATAGAATTTTAATCATAAATAAAAAAAAAGTATAAAAAATAAAAAAGTAATAATTAACCTGCCATGATGTGGATCATCTTTTTTTTCTGGACCATATCTATTTTGTCCTTGTGTCTATTTATTTTATCAATAATATATTCGAATAATTAATGTGAAAAAGAGTTTAATATTTTTAAATTGTACCCATTGCTTTTGGAAACAGCATGCAGTAGGACATCTATTTAATAAAGTCGCAAAATCCCGAAAAAAATTCATTATGTGGAAAATTCTTTAAAATAGAGTTTCATTCTTTCAATCTACCAGATTCTTCGTTCCAGGAAAAAGTTCGCAAAATAGAGGTTCGTAAAATGGAGGTCCGCGTTAAAAATTTTCCCTCGCTCCAAAAACTTTTCTCGGTATAATTAAAAACGAATGGGACGATTTTCCAAAAGAAAAAAAACAATTCTTCGGCAGTTGTAAAAAAAATCAATGATTTAAAAACTCGTCAGTCTTCTAAGTATACCGGAATGCCTAAAGTCGTAAACAGCCTATTAAATCATCAGCCAGTCCGTTTATCGCTTGTTTATGAAAGCATTTAAGGAAATTAACTGTTTGTTGAAAATAAATATCGTTCCTTTTTTTTTAATACGAACTTTCTCGTAGTTACATTTTTATCTGACCTTAGAAAGAAAGCTAAACAGTTGCTCTTAATCGTCAAGATAATAGCGGTATAAGCGTGGATCGTACGAATAAAATTTTTTTTTCACATCTGTGAAAAAGTTCACTCTGTGACGCAGATTAAGGGAATCGTATCAAATTCTTTAATTCTGTGTTGAAAAACATGTGATAAATTTGTGAATTTCACATTGAGTGCAAAATTGCTTTCATTCACGGAAGAAATGTTCTTATCATAATATCATGAAAAGGAAAACATTTTATCGTAGTGTGACGGATCTATACGCGGCTCTACTAATCCCTTCATGACTCTTTTAGGAAAATATTTATTTCAACCAACTTTCACCGATTAAGGAAGCGTGATTATGTAAATGAAGTATATATAAATTCTATTTTCGCGAGTTTGTGAGTTGACACGTTGGAGTTGGCAAGTCGGAGTTAACATAGAATCTGCGAGTTAGTTGTTAGTTGAAGATTGAAAAAGAGTGGAATTAGTTAGAGGTCTTGGAGTTGTCCAGGAAAAAAATTACAGAGCGTGGATCCAACGACATTGATCAAGCCGATAAAAATCCCCTGCCAGTTTCCAGTGTAGGTTTCGATGCATAAAAAGTACAGGTATTGTGAGCTTGATTAAGTAGAAGTTAGCTTATTAGTGTGCGACGTAGATATATTTGAGCGTATTTAAGCTATCTTAGATTCAGTTGAGGGTCTGTTGTAGTATCCCCGTGTTATAGAATCTCACCTCCGCGCTCTTCTGTATAATCACCTACTTTAATTAGATTGTTATTGCGTCTAATTGTTATTTGGAAACAATAAATTTATTAGATTGAAATCATGTCTGTGGATCTTTCAGTTTCCCCCACACACCTAGCCGAGTTTACAGGTAGACAAGAGGGTTCAGAGTCGAGCAGGAACCGACCACTATCACAGTAAGATTTTCCAACAAAATGATTACGATATAAGCCCCAGTTCATATTACATATTGAGCAGTAAGTATTGTTTATGTGTAACTGATGATAATTAGGAATATTTGGTACTTGCGTATTATATACCATCGACCAATTTTGCTGAATCAAAAGCCATCGCCAAATGAAGAAGTGCTGCTATCGTTTCCGGACATGCGCAAAAACAAGATCTTTCCATATTAGCTCCGTCGACAAACAAGGTGGCGAAGATTTAGAACAGAGGTTCCCAAACTTTTTTGCCTCACAGGCCCCTTGCCAGGTTTTTCCGTTTAAAGTAGACATCTACTTACCTACTATTGAATTTTTGCGAATTCATCAGCTTAAATGTGATTTTGACTGCTGGTATAGAGATACTTACTTTAAAAGTTTTAAATTTCTAACTGTATTGAAGTACAGTGTTTAAAACTTAAGAAACAACATTTTAATTAATTAAATCGAAATTTAATTAATGTATAAAACAACTGTTAAATTAACTGAGCAAAAAACAAATGCTTTTAAAGGGATCTGGGGATTTAATAATAAATTTTCAACATTCCATATAAGTCTTGTCAGATTTAACCCTAAATATCCCCTCGTTTAATATATATATATATATATATATATAGTGTCTAGTTTTTCTTCTTTCTTTTTTTGTTTTTGAGTTTGACAAACGTGCTGAAACTCATCAATTGGAAAAGAGCAATTACAAACTTTCTCAAGATATTCCATAATTTGGGATAAATAACAGGTATACCTTATTAAAGCCAAAATTGCTGACATCCGATTCTGAACTTTATTTTAAGATCTTCGTTAGTGCCTAATTCTTGTAGTTTTGGCCTTTTTTTTTCAATGTTATCATATGAATCGATAGTCTACTGTGATATAACCATAATCAAAGCATTATCAAACCTAATTTCAAATTCAAATAAAATGAACATTTATTATACTTTATTAACATCAAGTGTCATTCATCCACTACAAGTTTTAAAAAATGTATTTGACCTGTAATTGATGAATAGAAAGTACGTATTTTACGATTGAAAATTTGAACAAGATATATAGGGAGAGAGTGAATTAATAATAGGAGTTGAGAAAAAGACCTAAATGTTAATTATTTTTCACGTCATTACAAATTATAAGCAATGTTATTATTTTCGTGCATGCGCAGGCTAACAAAATTATTGTGTTTGTACATGTATGGAGACGATTTTCCATTACTGGCTCTAAATCGCGACATTTGATATCGTTTCTCGATTTGACGAAATTGGTCAGCGGTATAATGCTATAAGTACTGAATCTGTATTTTTATTCACTATATGTGTAAATTATCCAAAAATTCCTATTACAATTTAACTCCCACCAAGCATTTCATTATAGAAATATTTAAATAGTTCTTAAATCAAGAAAAAACTAATAATAAATTGAAAAGAGTGAAAGGAAATTAGGAAGAAATAAAGGTGCTTTTTATGAGTTAAAATAAAAACTAGACATGTATAAACACACACACATACGAAATGAATCTAACCTTATGACACTAATTCTTTTGGGGAAAATAACGGTGCAGCTGAATATCTGTGTTATTATTACTGTGTGAAATGTCTACATGCGAATTTAGAAATAAAGACGTTATTTCTTTTATTTTTTTTAATTTTCTGTTTCTGTTTAATGTTCGAATAAAATTTTCTTAAATCCTCTAAAAAGTTACTAAAACCCTCAAGTTCGACTGTTTGTATACAAGAAGATTTGATGAGAAGAGGAGCAATTGCTAGGATTAGAGCTGGTGAATTTCATAAAAAGGTTCCGCTTTTTTGTAATGTTTTAACATATTTTTTCAAATAATTCTTAACAGGGCTCCCATAACCTTAATCAGCACAGATTCTAAATAATAGTAGAACGTTTAATATAATGGAAGTTTCCCATGAAGTTCACTAGACGTGTGGGGTATTCTTGTATAAAATTGCAAAGTTAAATAAATTGAAAAACTGAATTTAAAACTTGTATTAAATACGTATGAAAGAACAAATTTGTCAGATTCTTTTCTTATTTCTGTCCACCAGGTGTGTCCAGTCTTCGAAAAGGTGGAGATGCACGGATGGTAGCTGTGACCATCGGTTTCTTTCTGGCGCTGTCCACCATGTCAGCCATCATGGGTGCTTCTGCGGGTCATTTGGTCCATCCGGGACGAAAAATCACGTCCGGTGACATCCAGTCTCAGTCCACCATGTCCGGGAGGAGAGGCGTTATCCTGGATTCAATGCTAGACTTACTCAGGTAATGTGATTTAAATACAACGTTAAAGTCAATGTTGTAGTTCTTAGGATTTTTATCTACAGCAAGTAACTTACATTAGAATATTTTTGCATCGATGTGATTTATCTCTCAACTACCAATCATATTCTTATTCAGGGTGTTTTAAAACTCCTGCTGAAAACTTTAAGGGAAGTATAATACAATGCAATTAATAGGGTTTTTTTTTTTCTTTTTTGAGGTAACTTTCGAAGTTGGTTACAAACTCAAAGGATTTCACACTCGAAAGATTTTGACTCAGACTCGGCGTGGTAGTAAGTGTAGAAGCTATAACTAATTGCAAGCACAAATATATCTCAGAGATACTTGTTTATTCAAGTACAGTAGAACGTCGTTTATCCGAATCAATTGGGACCTTACACTGTTTGGATTCGTAATTGTTTGGATAACGGAAAGCCGAATGTGATCCGAATGAAACCGGACACAATACCAATATTGAAAATCATCACATGCGGGAAACATGCTTGAAGAAAAAGACCAATTGGTGCAAAATGTTGCAATTTTACCTTGATTGTGGAAAATAATCCCTTTTTTTTCGTTGTACCATTGTACTCCTTCGTTTTTTTCCCGTAAGGTCTCTGATTCTCTTGAGCAATAGTAGTTGAGCAGAACAGCACTCTGATGGTTGTTCGTACCACTTCCCATAACTGTCTCTAACGCAGAAACGCGTCAGAATTTGATAAACCCTTGCTACTTTCGTTATTGTTATTGACCTCGTCTTCATCCGTTTCATCGTTGATATAGGGTCGGATTCTTCTTTCAAGGAAGTCACAATCTCATCATTATTTAGGATTTGAAATCTACAGTATTCTGCGTTGCTCCACTTTCTCCCTTTGCGAAGCGGTTCAATATTTCATATTTTGTATCTATGTTCAAGACGTTGCGTTTCCGTTTTGAATTCGAATCCATAGCAGTTCACAACTCAACAAAAGAGCACGTATACACTCCCTCACTTGGAAACAAACTGACCTAATATTCCGCTCAGATGTTTACCAAATCACACAACTGAAATTCCCCAAATATCCCTCACCTTGGGTTTTCCCGTCTCTTTTGGCCTCCGTGAAACAACTGTTGAGCATTGAACTGTTCGAAAACGTATTCATATGCAGTACATGTAGTTGGGAAAATGGTTCGGATATTTGACACTCCGGATAATAAATGTTCGGATAAACGATGTTCTACTGTAGCTTAAGTTTATGATGGTTATATGAACAATAATGAACAATAAAAAATAATCAATTAAATTTTATTTATCTCATACAACTCCAAAAGGGATACAAGTCATTGCTATACAATCCTCATAAGCAACCACTGCTTCTCGAAGCAAACTTGAAATAACTTTATTAAAATTATTTAACTGGAAGCAATTATATCGTGATCGGCAATAGGATCTAACTAAAGAATTACTACTATTATATCTAGCTCCCCTTCGCAAATCACTCTATACAATACAATGCATCTATGTATCACATTTTCTCAGTAAGAATGTATGGCTGCGGTAGCCTCTTGATCAAGGTCACGGTAAGAGTGTAATAGTAAATAATAAATATTGCCACTTACAAAAAAAACTCAATCTTAAGTGTGTGATTCAAATTAAGAAATAAATTTAAAAGTAAAATGAAGATATTTCTATAATACTGTAATGAATAAAATGTTCGAAGTGTTTACCTTCCAACCTATTAAATTATAAGATTTGTAGCCATTTTTATTTTATTTTCAGGAATGCAATTCCGGGTAATATAATCGAAGCCACTTTTACGAAAGTAAGTATCTGGATATTTTTAGCTTAGAAATGTTTTTACCTCAAAATCCATTTTATTTTTTTCTTTCAGCAGTGATTCTTTCTCTTTTTTTCACACTGTATTCTTTGCTTCAAACATTTCTTCTAGCATGTCATTAATTAAGATTAAAAGATTTAGCTTTACTGTAGCTTCAAAATTTTGCGTTATAAATAGCGATTTTTATTATTTTGTAATTATTAATAATGGCTAAAAACTTGCAACTTGTAGTTTAAATATTCTTGATCCACTATTACTATCCATTGAAGTAGAATTGTTATTGATCGGAACTTATCTTTTACAGCGAAAATCTTTTGGACTGAATCCTTAAATCGTCCCTTTTAACAATGAATTTTTAATTTTGTTGGTAATTTATATTATATATCATCAAAGGATACATAAATCGGTATGTTTCTAGTCTTTTATTTTTTTGTATTTATTTTTTTGGGGGGTGGGAAGATTTTTTTTTTAGAATCTATTAGAAGTTTTCAAGTTATTGTCGTTTTGTACTTTAAAGATAATTTGCGTAAGAAATCAATTCAATAGAATTCTAATATCTTATTTAAATAATTCAACTGCTGTATTTTTTTTTATTTGTCACTGGAGACCATAGCAATGTATCAATTTTTGCAGTTAAATACCGTTTTTCTTCTAGTTTTCATGAAAATAAGTGAGTGAATCAAATGAATTTTACAGATTCTTTCTAAAATATTACCTACCAGAATTACAGAAATATTTTTCTATGTATCCTCCTTTAAGGTGTACACTTTGTGACAGATCTATCTGTGACTATATTAACACCTTGGGGACTCTTCTGGGGGAAAATAAGTCAATTCAACCAACTTTCGCCGACAAAGAAAGCGTGATTATGTAAATATAGTATATTATATAAATTCTGTTTTCCGAGTTTGTGAGTTGGCACGTTGGAGTCGGCAAGTAGGAGTTAGCAAAGAATCTGCGAGTTAGTTTGTTAATTGAAGATTGAAAGAGATAGTGGAATTATATTAAGAGGTCTTGGAGTTGTCCAGAAAAACGGGTTACACCAGTGGATCCAACGACATTGATCAATCCCGATAAAGATCACCCTCAAGATTCCAGTGTAGGATCCGATGCATAAAAAGTACAGGTATCGTGATCTTGATTAATTAGAAGTTAGCTTATTAGTGTGCAACGTAGTTATATTTGAGCGTATTTAAGCTACCTTAGATTCAGTTGAGGATCTTTGGTAGTATTCCCGTGTTATAGAATCTCACCTCCGCGCTCTACTATTTAATCGCCTATATTAATTAGATTGTTATTGTGTCTGATTGATGTTTTGGTAACAATAAATTAATTAGATTGAAATCATGTCTGTTGATCATTCAGTTTCTCCCACACACCTAACCGGGTTTACAGGTAGACAAGGGGTTTCAGAGTCAAGCAGGAACCGGCAGGTATTACAACTTCTTTTTCGCCTAACTGGGAGTTGTTTTTTTTAAATCAGTATGATAAGAAGAAATCGAACATGTACAAGTTAAAATTTGCTTCTAAAACTCATTTGCTTCATAGCAATTCAAATATCGTTGATAAATATTGTTGTTTTTGCCACCTTTTAATTTGCATTCAAATTTTGAAGCACCTACCTTGATGTGATTTCGTAAAATTGCAACCAAAATTCCAATCAATAAATTAAACTTATTTCATGTCCATTTTATTACAAATTCCTTCTACTGTTCTTCATCAAGAATAAATTAATGAATTTGTCAAATTTTCACTTCAAATAGGCTTGTTATCGATCTGTTGTTGTTGTTGTTGTTGCTAATGCCACCTGTCTGACGTAGTCAGATCGAGGCCCACGAAATTCATCATGGCATCGGGCTACATTGTACGCCTGTCGTTAGCCGTAGCTTTGAGCACCATGCAGGTGACAGTACGATTTGGCACGGTTCCACCCCAATTTTGAGGGAGAACACCCTGGGAGTGGTCAGGGGTTTCCCACCTCTCTTCCCCTTCCACCAACCACACGAGAGGACTTGCGGCTCGACGGCTATTTAGAGTACCCCCATGCCGCGAAGGCACTATACATTTACAAACATCCATGTCTTCTCCGGGATTCTAACCCAGGTCCTATGCAATTAAGAAATTTGATCAGTATGTAGAACATGAAAGTGAGACTCGTTAGCCTGGGGATATTATTATGGACCCTCAACTGATTCCACGATAACTTATACAAGCTCAATATAAACTACGTCGTGCACTAATAAGCTAGTTTCTATTTAAATAAGGATCACGATACCTGTACGATTATGAAGACGAGTCCTACAGTTGAGGCTTTGAATGCAATCTTTATCCGGATTTAATCACGGTCGAGTGATCCTCCCTTAGAATTCTTCAATTGATTAACTCAGATTTGCACTTAATAAATTCATGATCCTCCTCTCACCAACTAACCCCCAAAACTCGCGAATACAGAATTTATAAAAAATACTTAATTTGCATAATCACGTTTCCATCCTTCAGTGAAAGTTGGTTGGTAAAACTATTTTCCCAGAAGAGTCCCCAGGAGGTGGTTAGTTATAGACGCGTATAGATTACAACTTTAGATAATTCATCATAATTGCTATAAATAAATGTATGAAAATCATCTAAGAACTTCTACTAAAAAGTCTCATTTAAATTTATCTCTAAAAGTGACCGAAATATGGATTTGTTTTACTGCCTCATTTTAAATGTGCGACTTTTTAAAAATATGTGGACAAAATTTCGTAGCTCTGGCTACACTATTTAGCCAGTTGCTTAACTATTTTTAACAGCATATTGAAGCACTAGAACACGTGATGTGTTCTGGTTTTACGCGAACTGTTTGGAGAATTTTTTATTCGTGTTTTGTATTTGAATTTTTGGAACAATTTTATAATAGAGGGAAAAATTTTTTGATGGCATTAATAAAATGTCAATTTTATATTAAATGTATTCGTTTTATTTTATTGTACATATCTCACGCAAGAAAAAAAAATCTGTCACTTCCTTTAAAATATCCTGATTGATTGATTGTTTATTAATGCTGCATTTCGCAACAGCATCAGATCTACCCAAGTGGATCAAGCTCACCCCCAAAGGATTTTGTGCCACACTGCTCATTCCTTACCCTTGGAAACAACCACCCTCGCAGTCAGCCTTTTTTGCGCAACACTTTTTTTACAGTGTTACTTGTTATTGTAGAACAGACAACTGGCGAAAAATCTCGTAATTTTGAATGACAATCAAGTAACGAGGATGACATTTGAATGGCATCCCACTCTTTAGACTTCAACACCACTCCAATATAAGGAATCAGAGCTTCCACAGATTAAACGTGTATGAGCCATTTAATACATCGGGTCTTCAGTGGTAATAGGACTCAAGCTCAGGGTCTAGGTCGCTAACTCGGCCTGTCTCTTTATTATTTTAATAATAATTACGCTTCAAATAGTTGTGCTATATATTTATATATTGGTATATGAATATTACTGTTCCAGAATGGACCTTTAATGCTAAAATTTAAAATCATCCCTTTTATGATAAATATTCTATTTTATTTTAATATGTTTTTTTTATATTATCCGCTCTTTTCTTTCTTTCAGGAATTTACTCATGTAGAAGTGGCCAATTCATCAGATTCTTCGGAAAATATTATCTATAAAAAAAGCATTCAGAAAAAATCGGGAGTCAATTTTATGGGTGAGAAAGTCGTTACTTTGTTTATTTCGCTATTATAAATTTAAGTGACTACATTCATTAAAAGTGTTATTTTCGGCTTACCAAGAAATGGAAAAAAAATTATAAGTGACGTTAAGAAATTATAATAATAATTTTCTGATACAATTTTAAGTTTGATGGCATGGTGGATGCATATTATGAAACATAATAGTGTAAGGAACTGCAAAAAATTATAGAAATCTTTGAAATGCTTATTTCATTGAATTTTATATTCCCATTCCCACTTATAATAAAAAAAAACCTATGATTTCATGTTTGAAAAATACTACTAGAACTTTAACTTACACTTAACGTAAAAAATGACTATCGGAAGAGAAGTTAAAATTATCATTTATCATAACTTTCTCATAGACTTACTTTCAAATTTCTCAATAATAATTAATGTAAAAGATATTATTATAATCCCTTCAAAAAAATTTGAAAAAAGAATTATCTTGAACAACTTTTTTCAGTTATTCATTCCACATTAGACAAAAAACATAATATTGTTACGAATTTTGTGTATATAGAGTAAATAATTTGTATTTGTTATATTTATTGTAATATACGCAAGCAACGATGACCCTTACGTTATACTGACGATTCAATGAGAACTTGGCGAAATCTTGGCGCTAGAGCCAAGTTGGCATAATTTTTGCCGACCAATTTGGTGACTTGGTAACAATTTTTGGTGAGTTCGGGACCCTCTGGATTATTCTAGAAATCCCTTAATTTCACAATCTATGATGCAAGCGGATCTTTCTGGAAGTTTCCGCCACGGCAATAAATAGAGCGATACTCGCCTAAACGAATCAGTCTTGTTTAAAACAGCAATTAGTAAACTTGCCGTGATCTTGATTACCGATTAGCTCGGCTACGTTTGTGAATAATCTTTTACATACGTGTATTTCAGACATTGATAATTGTGTCTGAGTGCTGTTGAAGGTGTGAACACCTTCTGAAATTTATTCTGCGAATTTCGCTGTTGAATCCTGTATTTTTAAGGATTGATTTTCGACAGTAAACTCTCATCGCTCTTAAAGACCTGTCTTGTTGTTTGCTACTGCTTTGAGCACATAAAACCCTCGAACCCCGATAAACGTAACAATATATTTCCCATCAATCTTTTTAAAAATTTCTCATTAAGATTAGATACAAAGGACGTCTCAAAGAATTTATTTAAATTATTCAACAATTCTTGCTTTACAAAACATTAAAACGCAACAAAATGACAAATCAAAAGAATAATCAAAATTTAGCTCCTAATCGACAAACGTAAGGTTTGCCAGAATATTTTTAGCTCCTATCAAAGGTTGTCATAAAAATTAATATACTCTTGTCTAAATCCGCCAAAAATGATGGCCCAAAAAAATTATCTATCTTATTATGACTTGATTTTTAATAGCCCCATTCACAACTGTTGCTGTAAATTCCTCACCATCAGATGATAAAAGTGACACCTGGTAGAAAGATCGGGAAACGCTCAAAATATTGATTAAGCGGTAAAGTTTAAGAAATATTCGTAATTTCTGAAATTCGAATTTTTTTTCAAAAAACTTGCAGAAATATTGTGATGGAAGGAATATTTTCTTTCGAATCAGACGGTTGACCTTTGACATTTCCCCCTCCTTTTCAGGTCTTCTGTGCTTCAGTATTTTGTTCGGCTGCGCTCTTGCCACCCTCGGGGAAAAAGGGGAAGCCTTGCACCAGACCATCGACCAGCTGAATGCTGTCGTCATGAAAATCATGCACTACTTTCTCAAGTGAGTTCACGACCTGAACATGTTTTGTTTTTATCTTTTTTTCGTGTTCCACCTTTTGCTTTTTACAGATTCTTTTAAATATATATATTTGTAAATAATAATAATGTACATAGATAACAAAATGTTTTGATTCAAAGTACACTTATCTAATATAGGAATTTTTTTTTAAATTTTGAAAAAAAATTTGAAAAATATTTAAATTTGGACATTTTGACTCACAATTATTAACGTGTTTACCCTTATCTGAAATTTTGTCTAGATTTTACAAGTGCAAGTCTAATGTCAGTTCTGAATTTAGTGGTGAACACGTGATTGTATTTATCACGTGACTGCCATGAATATAGCTCATTGAGCACACACAGATGATATTGAGTTTCCTTCTTATAATTAGTTTACTCAATTGATTACGTCATACCTATTTAGCTCCTGAAAAAAAAACTGCTGTTGTTGTTTCTAATGCCCTCCAATCGATGGTGTAAGATCGAAATAAGGAGATAGATTATGTCTGTCGTTAGCCGCAACTTGAAGCACCGTCCAGGTGACAATACATTTTGGCTCCGTTCAGTGGCGTAACGCACGCCCCTGCAAACCCACATTGCAAGGGGCCCAAGGATTCTAGGAGGCCAAAGCTTGACTGACGCTAAGTATTTATTTGAGCTTGGGTACATATTGAGCCAAACCTGAGTTTTTAGGGGGGGGGGGCACTGGCTCCATTAACTCCCTATTTTGAGTGAGGGGGGGGGATTCCTAACTCTTTGTAATGACTTGAAACAGCTTGTCGAAATACATTTATTGAAGTGAGAAATTCTTGAAAGGTTCCACAGATTAATAGTCTTTTCACTGCCCAGTCCTCATGCCTAAACTTATGTCTAAAACATAGTAACGTGAGAAATTCTTGAAATAGTGTCCAGTACCTTTTTTCGGCAAATGGGGTCACAGTTCTTTTGACTTTCGCTTTCAGTAATGATAGTTATTTCAAGCAAAGTTCAGTTTTCGCTCTTCACTGACCCTTCGCTAGTACTTGAGGCCTTAAACGATTCTCCCCGTAATTCCTCGCGCCGTACCTTTCAAAGCCCAGATTTCTCATGCTCCCTTTGCTCCGCGCTTTCTTTCATCTCTTGTCCGTCGGCTCTTCAAAGCGTGGGATCTTTTCCGGTGTATTATGTGGGGCTCTTATTATAAACGGAAACCCACTCCGGCCTGAAGATATTTCAGCCCTTGGACTCTAAGGGGTCAGAATTCTTGACCACCCATTTAGGCCACTTTTTCCCAGCAATTAGGGAAAGGAAAACGGGTACATCACATCTTTTACCCTTCCACCAACCTCACGAGAGGACTTGCGGCTCGACGAATATTTAGAGTGCCCCATGCCGCACAGGCGCTATAGATTTACAAACATCCATGCCTTCTCCAGGATTCGTACCTAGGCCCTGCAACACAGTACTCAGTGATACTAACATCGAATCTTGCCTTGTTTTCAAGTTATACAGAGTTATCATTAAGAATTGTTGTAGAAAATAAACTTAATTGTAATTTATTTTACATGTAGCTAATACTTCTGTTAATGTTTTTGGTGCTTCCTCTTCAGACTCCTGCCCCTTGGTATGTTCTTCTGGATGTTCCGCGAGGGCTTGGAGAGCGCTGCGCCCATGCAACTACTCGAGTACATGGGCGTGTTCCTGGGCACAGCCATGGGCTGCATTGCCTTCCACCAATTCATACTGCTGCCCTTGCTTTACCTGGCCATTGTGAGAAAGAACCCCATTCCTTATCACATCAACCTACTCCCCGCCATACTCACTGCCTTCGGAACCGCTTCAAGGTATGGAACTCTTAACATGATACATTTCATCAAAGTGGGTGGGCTTATAAGTTGGAAAAGCCTCTTTTTAACAATTTAACAGTTACCATGGTAACATATTTAAAAAATAAAATAGGCGATGCATAGTAAAAAATATTAATTATACATTGAAGCTAAACTCCTGCCATACTGACTGTCTTAAGAACAATGTATGAACTATTATTCGTGGACATTAAGTAATTATAATATTGATAGCTAAAGTAGTTCATATTGATCTTTATCAAAAATATTATAATAGTTATTTGCACCTTTCTTGGTGGGATAGGTAATAAAATATTTAGGTTGGACCTGTTTTTTTTATCTGAAAAAATATTCTTTTTTAGGATCTTACACTATTAAAATTCGAAGGTAAACAAACGTATCTATCTATGTATATGCGTCTATCTTCTCACGAACCGTACAACGCAGAAAGTCGCGGAAGGTACCAAAAGATCGGGAATTTTCCGGGGAAGCCGTATTGCCCATTTATATTCCGATATTGTAATTAGTTAAAAAGATATTAATTAAAAACCTTAAAACGCCTAATTGTTTTACTCCTGCCGGTTGTTTACTTGCCGGAACTTCCCTTCCGTTTCGGCCGAGCGGTAATCTTACGTTTTCCACCATATTAAAATTGTCATATAATTTTCGGTGTCGAAATGAGACAAAAAATAATTACAGAATCGGAAAGATCATTTATTTCGCCACGACACGGTATAATTTTTTTTGTAAAATAACGTTATTTTCTATTTTTTTCGAATTTTTTAAAATAGTGTTAAATCTGATGCGTTTTTATGAAAATTATTTCTAAATCGTTGGGTATGAATTACTTTTCGTGTTATTAAATCGATATTCTGCACTAAATAACTTCAAGCCTGTCTCTTTTAGATCCATTCATTTAAAAAATAAAATTCCCAAAACTTTTTTTTTAAAGAATTTTTAAAAAGTAGTCTTAATTTTTACTTCACATTGAATAACTTCGTCATTTATGAAGATAATCTCACAAAACCTTTTTTCCGTGTGTACAGTAATATTATCCGTAACATATACGAAGATTGAAAAAAATGCTTCAAAATTACGGATTTAAAAAAAAAATTGTGATTTTCGTAAACTTATGTTTTTTTTTTGAGAAATAAATTAAAAAGTAGTAATTTGTACATTTTTTATTTCAAAGTACGTTATTTTTGCAAATAGTTGGTGATGTTTGAGAGCATTAACATAAAAATTACGCCCTTAAAATGAAGGTAATGATTTCTTAAAATAATTTAAAATACGCGATTTTACACCAAACATTGGTTAACTGAGCTTGTGGCAGAGTGCGCAGAGCTCCCTCTACACTCAAGACTATAACTGCAGCTCTGCCGTGCGTGGTCAATGCAAAGGAGGGTGTACGCCTCGCAGAAACCCGCCAGTCGCTCTTTTCATACTTGTCTTAAATTTTTTCTCCTACTGGACATTGCGTCGCCATACATTACTTTTCGTATTATTAAATCGATATTCTACACTAATTAACTTCAAGCCTTTCTCTTTTAAATCCATTCATTTAAAAAATAAAATTCCCAAAACTTTTTTTTTAAAGAATTTTTAAAAAGTAGTCTCAATTTTTCCTTCGCATTGAATAACTTCTTCAATGATTGAATTCACTTGCTGCATCCCCACTGATCTGAAATTTACTTCATTTTCAGTGCTGTCATTATGTAAGCAAATGGTATGTCACAATTAATTGCTAAATGAGCAATTTTAATCAATTTCATTAGAAAATAATTAATAAGTTAGTTTTTTATCATATACTTTTTTTCGCAGATAAGTGTTTAAATAATTTAATTAACACAGAGTGGAATGAAAAACTATAAAATTAAAATTAAAAAAATTACATGTTTTTATCAAATAGTATTATTTTCTTTTTGAAAGTTTTTTTCAGTGAATGTTGGCATATAACTAGGTTTTCCCCCAAAGGTGGATTTTTAACACTTATATATGTTTAATCAAACATCCAAACGTTTCAAGAGCTATCTGTAGAATTTTTTTTATTAGTATTTATTGATAATATAGATTTAAATTAATATATTTTTTTTAAATTAAAATGCATTCAATGCATTTCTGAGATTCATTTAAAATATTTATCAGTATCAAAATTTTTGTTCTCTTTCATAAAACTTATAGTTTACTTTAAAATAATGCGTAATTGCATGAAACTTTTTTCCCCGTGTCAAATATTTCAAAAAATTCTCACAATTTTACTTCAAGAATTAAAATAGTAGTGAAATTTTGTAATTTGAAAAATTTATACTTTCTGTTCTTTTTTCAGCATACAACTATTTTTAAAAATGCTACAGTTTCGTTTCCGGGAAAAAACTAAAAAAATTAAATGTTTTTATCAGATAGTATTATCTTCTTTTTGAATGATTTTTTTCAGTGAATGTGTACTTATAACTAGGTTTTTCACCTAGTGTTTTTCTTTGCAGTTACATATGTTTAATCAAACATCCAAACGTTTCAAGAGCTATCTGTAGAATTTTTTTTATTATTATTTATAGATAATGTGGATTTAAATTAATATATTTTTTAAAATCAAATGAATATTTCTATTATTTCCTTATTAAATTAATTATTTGTTAATAAAAGGTATATCGCCTATTATATTGGATAAAAATACGTTCTAGAGCCTGGAATAAATATTTGTCCTCAGTGCCAGCCTAGCTAGGCTTCTACTTCAGTTACACAGTATACCTAAGAAAGGGAGTAAATAAAGTGAGAATGATAGGTTCGCCTAAGCTAAAACTAGCTTCGGCGGTCAGGAGGTGGGGGGGAGGTGGAACATAGTTTCCGTAAACGGAAAACAGCTTTTTCGTTTCGTTCTTCAATCCGAAAAGGGGGTTTTCGTTACGTTTAACAGCATGGGGTGGGGTGGAATTCTTAGAAATCAGGTAGTATCTTCGTTGCGCTATGAGGCAAACGGTACATGAGGTGAGGCTGGTTCATGAAGTTAGATTGAGAGCTAATCGTCGGGTTGTCATGATGATGGATTGCAGAATGGAAAGTTGAGGAAAGATTCGCTATTAGGGTGTGGATGGGTTCAACACAAAGTTCTTCGTGGAGAACAGATCTTGGGATGTACCTGGGAGCTCTGGCTATGACTCGAAGCGCTTTATTTTGAAGTCTTTGAATATCATTTAATTGTGTGTTACTGGCAGATCCCCAAATGGGGCATGCATACGTTAAGATGGGGCGAAGATATAGGTTTTGTAAATAAATATCCGGTTATTTAAAGAGAGTTTGGATTTCCTTCCAATCAGTACGTTCTAGAGACATTTTTAAGCTAACTGTAAGTAGCGATTGATTGATTAATGAAAACCTGAAAATTATTTTATTATTTTCGATTCCTAAAAATGATCTATTATTAAAAAATGATGACTTTTTTTTTACTCAAGCATCAAAATAGTTTTCTTTTATTGTTTAAATTTATTATTTTTTTACTAAAGCAATATTGTTTTTGACATGTCATGAATAGAAACTTGAAGATAAATCTTATATCTGAGGGGAGAGTCAGGGGGGAAATAGTTCTACACTCAAATAAGCCACTGTAACACCGTGCAGTAGAAAGAGAACTAAAACATGTTTGACATTAGTAAGATCTGGAAGATATTTTTTTTTTCGAAAAAGGGAATTGTAGTGACGTTTATATAAAGGAATCACACACATACCAGGAACTTTGATAAAGGAAGGTGAATTTCCATGGCAGTTTTGTTATGCATTCGAAACAAATTTTAATAAAACACTCAAAATACTTAAAACAATCATTTAATAATTTCTTCTTTTATAAAGATAATTGCATGAAACATTTTTCCCGTGTGTCGAATATTTCAAAAAATCCTCACAATTTTACTTCAATATTTAAAATAGTAGTGAAATTTGAAAAATTTCTACTTTTCTGTCTTTTTTCAACATACAACTATCTTTAAAAAGGCTACATTTTCGTTTCCGGGGACTAAAAAATTGCAACGAAAGAACTGAAAACTGAGTGAGTGATTTTTTAATTCGCACTGTTCGCCTATTCGAGGGTTATTGGCGATGGACCTCGAAATTTTCAACCATGGTCAAGTGACGAGGACGACACCTGCGCTTTCACCCATCTCTAATAATTAGAACACCACACCAACGCAAGAACAAATTTCGAAAAAGGGAGTTTTAATGGCATAGTTAAAGAAACCACTCACATCGCGCACATAAGAGCTATCGGCCTGAGGGAAACACGAAATTTCCATGGGGATGAAGTTATTCACTCGGTAAAAGCCCGTGCAACGCCGGGCTAAGCGGAGAGGAAAGAAACAAAGAAATCAAAGTAATTTCGAAAAATAATATTGGAAGTGTTGAATTTGTGAAGAGAAGGGAAAATGTTAAGCGACAAAGCCATGACGCGCACTCACGGGTCATGCACTCACATCGTACGCGTCAAAACCACACAAAAGTGTTGGCGTCAGAAAGAAAGGAGGAAATTAACATGGGGATTAAGTTATACCCTTGGTATAAGCCCGTGCAACGCCGGGCCATGAAAGCTACTTAACTTATATATGCACGCGCGGAGTCTTTATTGTACTTATTTAATGTGCTGCCATCTATTGTTGAAAGTCTGAGTTACATATCAAATGACACAGTAAAATTTCTATTATTTTTCTGCCTATGATGTGCTCAAATAAGCTACATATCGACAAAGTTGGGAGAGTGATATGTTTATAGTAGTATGACTGTATAGTTATAGATGACTGACTCTACATTTTGATATTTTATGTTTGTGTTTGTATGTGTATGCATGTATACCTGTGTTTGTGTATGTATCTTAGTATGTATGATTATATTTAGTATGGATGGATATATGCATTTCTATATGTATGTGTTTGTGTTTGTACGTATGAATTTGTGTGTGTATGTATATATATGAGTTAATGTATGTATGTGCTTAGGTGTGCCAAAAACATGTGTTTATAAATGTATATATACACATATTTGGTATGTATGTTTGTCTTAATGTGTATCAATTTTCAATAAGGTTATGTTTTTCTATTATGATGAAAATTTCTGCTGCAGTGGAAGGTTGGATCCATAAGGCAATGCTTAATCCTATTTCACTGTCCTAAATCATTAAAAAAGTCATCAGAAATCATAATACTTATCCATTTTAATATAATGATTCTTTCTGTCTTTACATTTTTAATTGCTTAATGTTTCAGATTCTTTGAAATTCTGTTGTTCTCCAATCTTAATTCAAAGAGATGTTCTTTAGTATCGTGGAGCTCAGACGTCCTCCGGTGTGGTAGTTAGGAGAGGGGGTGCCAGCTCAGGTGTCGTCCGCGTCACTTGACGTCAATGACGCGGACCGTCCCCAAAGGCCCTCGTGTAGCTGAACAGTGGGACGTTAATATTCACTCACTCAGTATCGTGTGTGTGTGTGTGTGTGTGTGTGTGTGTGTGTGTGTTGTGTGTGTGTGTGTGTGTGTGTGTGTGTGTGTGTGTGTGTGTGTGTGTGTGTGTGTGTTTATATACACACATACGTGGGTACAGCTGTTAAAAAAATTTCGAATTGAAATCAAATTTAACTAAACCTCTGTGGAGCTCGAACTAGCATGAACGCACACCGGAATATCCATCTGTTCATGTTCTTTTAAATGTGATTTAATTAATGCTTCACTAAAACTACATTGCTGGCTGTTAGTAGACAAACCTCTTTTTTTCGAAACACGATGGATTCATACCTGAACTGATAAATCCCTTGCCACAACAAAATATATAGGTTAGAGTAAACATGTAATTTTTGTATAATATTTTTATTTATTAACTTTATTAATCGCGTTATGTTTCAGCGCCGCCACACTGCCAGCCACTGTACGTTGCGCCGAAGAGTCGAACAAACTGAACCGTTGCGTGACCCGATTCGTCCTCCCCTTGGGGATGGTGGTACACATGAACGGGGGTACCTTCTACATCCCCCTGTCAGCTGTCTTTTTGGCTCAGCTCGAAGGTATCTCCCTGGGTATGCCGGAGACACTAGTCATATGGTATGTGCTTCAACACAATATAATTAATACTGGTTATTATTTCTTTTTTCGTATGATTGCAGAATTAAGCATGTGACGGGTGCTTACGCGTTTCACTAACCTTCTCTTAAATTCTATATTTTATTTATTTCAACCAATCTCCACCGGGAGCCAAAAGTGTGACTTATGCAAATGAGATATTTTATATAAGTTCGGGTTTAGCGAGTTCGAATAGGAAATGAAAGGGGGAAATGAAATGAAGAGTGAAAGGAATTGAGACAGTAGTTTTTCTAGTGGAAATATAGTCGTCGGGAAAAGTCTATTGAAAAGTATACATAAAATCGGTTCGGGACGGAACTGAGAGAAAGCTGAGATTGAAGCCGCTCATTAAAGCAATCCAGATATAGAAGAAGTAATTAGAAGAACCTGCCTTAAGAAAAGGTATCAGGTCAGTTTGTTTTCTCAAATTAAATATAAATGTGTAGTTTAATTGTACGCGTCGTCCTCCGTGGATTCAGTTAGGATTCCGTCGTTCATAATCGAATTCTTCTCATACTCCACTGTATTTCATTGTTCTTAAAATTTGATTAGTATTTGTGTAATCTCTCAATTAAGAAAGGTCAATAAATAAGATTTATTTATTAAATAAGTAGTAATTAATCATGAATTCAACACATTCAGATTTAGATTATACAAGAAGGGGAGTTAATAATCTTAGAGGTAGTGATAGACTACGACAAGCATTTGCAAGTATTTAGTTAAAATTTTAAAATTTCAACTATATTTTTAATGTCACTAATATTTATTTATTTATATGAATTGAAGAATATCAGAAACCTTAGATTGGACTCTAGTAAAATTGTTGAGAAATTTGCTGGGGTAAAAAGTGTATTCTACTTTAAAAAATGAAAGATTGTTTTAGTAATAACAGAGTAGAATCAATTTTAATATAATGCTCATTTTTATATTAAAATGTATAATGTTGTATATATACGTATACTTCTTATAAAAAACTGTTTTTGGCAAACAACTATCTGTCATAATGTTCGAAATGTATTTTAACGTGTTTCATGTTTCTATATCTGTACTTTATCAAATCAATTCTGCATTTTTGCACTATCCATCTCCTTCGATTATCAACCAATAGCATCTTTGTATCATCATTCAATAGTTTTTATGTGATTTTGATTAATTTTTCGAGAACACAACTGTTGTATAAGTTTGCCTCACCTACAAGACAAGAAATACTACAGCAGCAGAGCGTTACTTGCGTCATATCAATGATACGGGCAAGGACGTTTTAAGACTCTTTGGACCCTGGGTGAGAAGTCTTAAGATTTTTTGAGGGCCTAGGCCCCTATGCAAAAGTAGGCCCTACATGAGATTTTTAAAAGTATGCAGTAAATAAGTCAATACTCGTTCAAGCGGTGACTTGAAACAAATAAATGAGTACGTCTCACAAATCTTAAAAATCTAGTCACAAACCGGCTCGACCGATAACCGCATTTCGACTAAATGATTGTTTATGGTTTTAGGATTAGGCCTAGACTTGGACAACGGTCAAATGATAATAAAACAATCTTACCACTTTTTCCAGTTGATATGCAGTTTGAAATTCCTTCATTTTGGAGAATATATATGGAAGTAATATTTGAACAATTAAAATTGTCCGGATCATTATCTTATCAAGACATATAAGGAGTTTACGTTCCTTCTTCCCTGTGACCCGGCTAGAGGTGTGAGAGGAACTAAATGATCATACAGCATGATGAACTTCAATTATTTTATATATCACTGTATTCAACTCAGACACAAATAACACTTAAACAAGATAACCTTAATTAGTAATAGAACGGGAGAGAGAAAATATTGCGTTGGGGAGAATATATTCAATCATGCAGCTCTACCTGTAATTTAACTTTATACAGAACTTACGTATTTAATGACCGCACTGTTAGTTTAACTTTATAAGCATCAACTTGATTTAAGATCACAGTACTTGAACTCTTGCTGTCATCTATTCTCTTTTCGTTGACTTAAACACATCCCCAATAGTTAATCTAATCACTTTCTTAATATTCCACTGTCAAATTACGTCACTTCTAATCTATTCACAATTCACTAACTCTCAACCTCGCGAATAAAGAATATATATATTAAACTTAATTTGCATATCACACTTTCCGGCCTGCGGAGAAGATTGGTTGAAAATGCTGGCCCAAAAGAATTCTGCAGAGGTTAAGAGTAGTCGGTGCCCCCTATCCCACTAATGTTAAATTGAGCATTTTTATGTACCGGTTTCTCAGAAACTATTAAATGTACAGACTTAAAATTTTTTCTGTATATTAATTAGACTTTTTTATTTAAAATGATCGGAAGCTTTTTCAAATATATTGTTTAGTTTTTTCAAAAACATTCATCGCAACAGTATCACTATGAATTTTTTGAAAAATGTCATTTTTTTTCCGATAACTGACTTTTACAAAAATATTATAGGAATATTAATAAAAGCTCCGTACAATATATATAGTTAGATATCAGTAATATTCTCAGTGAAGATTGCAAATGCTTCCGTTGAATAAGTTCTGAGAAAATGGTACACGCATTTTTAAAAACACCGTTTTGAGATAATTGCATTTTTATTATAAAATGTCACTTCATCAAAAAAATTATGAATTACAATCTGTATTTGCACTATTTTTTTTAAATATTAGCTTATTATAAATAACTTTTAAGACTTTTTACTTATTTCTTTTACTTAGATTTCTCAGAAAATACATATATAGAATATTTCACTTTTAATCTATCGAGATATTTTATAGCATTTGCATAATTTTTCTCAAATTATGCATCAATTTTTGAAGAATTTTCTGTTCTGATACATTATTGTCATCCAAGATTATTATAAATCATCATAAATACCATGTGAAAATGTGTCAATACATGAAAATATGACTTTTGTAATACATCATTATACGACATTTCGAAAAGTTTCATTAGAATAAATTCACATGTAAACACAATTTCTTAAAGTATCAGAATTAAAAGGATTCTTAAAATATTACATAAATGGTATCCAAAACAACAACAAGAAAACTGATTTTATGTTTTTAAACATGAAATTTGTGTGTTTTTTGGTATGTAACAAGTTTTGTGCAACGAAAAAGGTCATTGCATTTTGGGATATATTTATGTACCTTTTACTAAGAAAATATTGAACACAAAGCTTAAAAATTTGTGTGTTCATTAAATAAACATTTACCTTTATACAGAAGTGAAATTTTTTTTAAAAATTGATCAGCCTGTTTAAAAATGTAATTTTTGTACAGTAGAAAAATAATGAATTTTATAAAAGTTTTCCTTTTCTATGTTACGACATCTGCTTTTTAGCTAAATGTCTGAGGAATATCTCAAAAATTTCACTTCAGTATACACAATATATATGAAATATAAAATAAATATTCCTAGTTCATACAAACAATAGATTTTTTAGAAAAAAGAAGACACAAATTAAAAAATATAATCTTTATAAGACAATAATACATGATTATATGACATTTCGAAAAATTTCATTAATGTTTTATATATTCATATGTAAACACAATTTCTTTAAGTATCAGAATTAAAAGGATTCTTAAAATATTACATAAATGGTATCCAAAACAACAACAAGAAAACTGATTTTATGTTTTTAAACATGAAATTTGTGTATTTTTTGGTATGTAACAAGTTTCGTGCAACGAAAAAGGGCATTGCATTTTGAGATATATTTATGTACATTTTACTAAGAAACTATTGAACCCTAAAGCTTTAAAATTTGTTTGTGCATTAAATAAACATTCATCTTTGTACAGAAGTGAAATTATTTTTTAAAAAATTGATCAGCCTGTTTAAAAAAATAATTTTTGCAGAATACAATAAGGGAATTTAATAAAAATTTTCCTTTTCTGTGTTACGACATATGCTTTTTAGCTAAATGTCTGAGGAATATTTCAAAAATTTCACTTCAGTATATTCAAGAATATATATGAAATCTAAAATAAAAATTTCCAGTTCATGCATACAGTAGATTTATAGAAAAGAGAAAACACAGTTTAGAAAAGAAAATTTTTAGAAAACAGTAGCTTTTGGTGTAAAATTTTACCCCATCAAAAAGATCCTGCACTGTAGCCGGTTTTTACCTTATTTTTCTCTTAATATTATCTCTTCTTCTTTTTTTTTCTTTTTCTTCTTTTATCTTTTCTAATTTTCTTCGCTCTTCCAGAAAAAGCATACACTGCTTTCATTAACCTTTCTCTATCAAGAATTTTCATGACACTTACCGAATATTCTCCAGGCTCGATTCCCATTTTCTGCAGCATTTTTAATTTGGGTACATTACCATCATTAAAAGAACAAACAGCATCATAAACACCAAGTGAAAGTGTTTCAATCTGTACAAATGTTGTTTTAGGAACACGTGACCATATGACATTATGAAAACTTTCATTCGGGTTTTGTGTTTTTCCATGCAAACATTTTCTCAACAGATCAGGATGGGAAAGATCTCTAAATATAGGACGCATTGCTTCTACAACAGCGACCGGAAGACTATTTTTATGTTTGTAAGACTTACCTGATGCTTCAGACTTTTTATATCCACACCATGAATCTTCACCAACTGGATAAAAACCATGTTCATCTGTTGACAGCTTATGCAGAAAAATGGCCCAGATATCTTGCCGCATGTTCTGAACACTGGTGTAATTTCTCCGAATAGCTGATCCATGGTAAAACTGTAAGTTATCTATTTCATGCTCAGTCAAACGATTTTTTCCACTTAAACACTTACCGTTTGACAAGATTTGCCCTTTCAATTGAGTTTTTAATCGGCGTAATCTTGTTCCCATGCGCTTCATGACATGTCCAATGCACTCCAATTTTTCAATTGGGTATTCATCTCCATAGATGTTTTTCTTTCTAACAGCATCAAATGCTTTGCAATCTCCATCCCCTAAGTACACAATATAAGTAAGTAAGTAATATATCGGGCATTATGCAAAGATAATGACCGTTGAAAAATTTTAGACGCACCTTGAATTTCCATGGCTCCACTAGATCCAACGTAATTCCTTTTACAATCCTTTTGATGAGAAGGTAAGTTTTTATATATGCAATATTTTGAAAGAATTTCAACATCTATCACCTTACCTGTATCAATGTTGGTCACAGTAACTGCACCATTCAATGATAAGTAACCGCGCTTCTGCCATGTCCCATCTACAGCGACTGCAATATTATTATTACCTTTATTTTCACAAATAGCTTCCTTTGCAGCATTTTGAATGGAGTCCTCGTAAACAAGTTTTGCAGCATTTAAGATTCGCTTACCGTAAGGAGAAAACCTTGTAAATGGTTGAGGAAGATTCATTATGCCGCAAAACCTTCTCCCAGCTTCTGCACCTTTTCCAATGGAACGCATAGCATATACAAACCTGGTATTTATTGTAGCAATTTGCGTTCCTTCATGAAAATTTGAAGAAGAGAATTCTACACGATATGGACAAGCACAACATTTCAGGACAAATGTAATAGCCAGTCCAGACTTACCTTTTAAAACTTGCATGTCTAAGCCACTGTTACACATTTTACAGTGAACTTCATTCTTGAAAACAAATGCCAGAATATTCAAATTCATAATGGCATTAATAATACCTACACTTTTGTCATAGGAAGAAAAACTTCCATTTAAATTGGGAATTTTCTTTTCTTTTGCACATGTCTCCTTTGAGTCATGTGCATGTCCAGCTTGAGGATTGACATTACTGTCGTTAGTATGGTTGAAAGTATTCTTACCTTTATAAAACGTACCTTTACGTTTTTTGAATACTTTTGTAGATCTTGGCATATTAAATTCTTAAAATTTTGAAATTTTTGATATTCAGAAATTTTAAATATCGAAATATTTAAAACGCTAACAAGAAAAACGTGTATGCGCTCCAAAATAGGTAAACAACCCTAACAGTTACGCTTGCAGTCAATCTACAGTTAATTGCATATGAATAAATAAAACAGAGAGTGGCTTTGGAAAAGCTTCCCAGATTTAAAAGGTCAATGTTTACATTTCTATCTGTCAAAGGGGGCGTGGCTCATCAGCTGATTATTTTTTAAAAATCATTTTAACATACTTTTAATTAGTAAAATGGCAAGTACGTTACATCATTGGAAAGGTCCTGATTTAGGGATTTTAGAAATATCAAAAACTCAAAATCGACTTCCCCAAGGTGTTTACCCTACTGACTCCCCTTAATGGAAGGAAGCGTATAAATCCGTCACAGACAGGGTCAAGAGAACGAAACGAGGCCACCACCGAGGCAGAGTCTTAGACCCGGTCCCAGTTGGCCCATGCAGTAAGACGTCTCTGGATACGGAGCTCAGAAGCTACTGGGTTGCCAACTTATATAAGCAAAAATCATAAAATGTTAAGGGACCTCCAAAAAGAGTCCCCAAGGAATTTTGATACAGGGCCCACTCAAAACTAGCTACACCACGGTACAGCAGCCATAAGTGTAAAACAGCCCGATACGAACATTAGAACTTAATCAATCAGCATAATGTTTTACCTCTCTTAGTAAAAATTCTTCTGACAGAAAACAGTTAGTAACATTGAAAATTCGTTCAGTTGAGGAAAGAAAATGCAGAGGGAAACTGCTCGAGATCTTTCTATTTATTTAGCAAAAAATTAAGCAGCTAAAAGCTTCGAAAAAGTGATGGTACATATTAGCCGAAAAGATATTTATTTTTTTAAAAAAATTGCTTCCTTTACAACGCATTTAATAATTCGTTATGAGCAGAACAAGGCCTTTTTAAACAAACAAAAAAAATTCGTTCCTGGCCGTTTCATGAAATTACCACTGAGAGGGCGATTCTTAGTGGAGGTGCGATTATTCAGGAAATATTGATAGCTATGTGTTTTAGAATTGCACAAAATGCTCGATGTAATATTTTTATACGTCATCGTGGTTTATCTGTTTCTTTTATTCTACTTTTTGTAACATTTTGGTACTTACGTATTATATCATCGACCAATTTCGCAAAATCAAGAGACATCGCCAAATAATAAAATATCGCCCAATGCTGTCTTCGTTTCCGTACGTTCACCTTCCGTATTAGATAACTGTATTTAAAAAAAAAACCGCGCCCTCTTGAAATAAACGAAAAATCTAACTAGATTAGTCGGGCGGCCAAAATGTCGCAACTGCTTCCAAAATTGAACGATTAATAACACGTACGACGATTATGTACACGACGACACATAGACTCACACAAATAGGAATCTAAATGGTGTCTTGTAGGTTCATGGAGTTTCTTGTTTCACCTGTTTGCTAAAATTCATATATATATATATATATATATATATATATATATATATATATATATATATATATATATATATATATATAGTCTTTCTGTTTCTTACGTATTAGAGCAGGGGGAGCTACCACCGTATCAATGATACGGGGCTCCCCAGCTAGAGGGGCCTCAACACGTGTGAGGAAAATTTGTTAATATATTAAAGGTCCCCCAAAATGAGTGTGCAAGAAATTGTAATACGGGGTCCAACTCAAGACTAGTTACGCTAGTGTATTAGACGGTGTTTTTGGAAATACACCCTTGCTTTCTCTTCTGTGGAAAATATGTCCCAAATTCCTGTCCATTTTTACAGTAATATAAATGAATATTACAAATTTAAAACAATTTTGTTGCTTTTGAGCGTTTGCGATTAAGATTATCATGTTTGAGCGTCAACGAATTAATATTGGCGACGAAACCAGTCACACAATTTTAAACTTATATCGCTACATCACGATACTCATTTTCAGTGGATCCCATCTCATGTCGATTTTAAGGCCGTGAAATGGCGGACAAACTAACGAAGGAGGTCTGTTGTCTTCCAACTCCTTCCATGGCTACCCTTGCTTACCTAGGATTATACTCACTGAAAAAATCTTAAGAGTTGGTCGAGTGGAGAGTACCTCCCACTCATCATTGGTATGTAGGTACCTGGCCTGATTCTAATTCTCATATGTGACAGAGTATTCCAGACTACACTCTCACGTCTTGCTATACACACTCTCATGTTCTTAGAGAACAAAAAGATCTCACAATATATGTACAATGTCAGGATGACCAAGCTTCTCCAAGCACATAAGGAGTTGTATGGATCTCACAAGTAAAGATATACATATATACGGATTTCCTTCTTGTGCTGGTCTATTTAAGAGTCAACGGTCTAATGCAAGGGTACTCAGCCTTTTTTCCCGCCGGGTTGCATACACAAAAGGTATTTCATGTGGGCCGAAAGGTGAGGATAATGAGGGGAGGGACACTATAAGTCTTAAGCAACATTAGGCAAATCAACCTTGGATCAAAATATTAAAACTCATCTGTTTGGATTTTATTTTAACACTGTATGACAGTGCTTCTCTAACTTTCCATGCTTGCGATCCAATTTTCAGTCATAATTTTCCTCTCCCCCCTCCTTCTCTTACAATTACTATGTATTGAAGGCAATAACAATGTACTTTTACGTTAAAAATAAATTACGGCTTTTATTATAAACCGTACAAGTTATATATATATATATATATATCAAGATATGTTATGTTGTGTATGTCAAGCCCAAGGAAGTTGATAATAATTACTATATAAACTTGTTTTTAATTTAGTATTGATAAATGCACTCGTTGCCTTAAAAGTTTGAGCACCAAGAAAAAGTCGTTAAATGAAACGAAATTTTACACATGTAAGTACTGCATTAATACAAGTAAGTGATAAAAAAATCAAAGGAAAAGGATCATTTATTGCAGAAAAAAGTACAAATGAATGGAAGTTTTAGTAATCTGTTAGACCCCCTCTGGCGCGATTACACAATGCGATACGAGTGGGCATTGAGGCATACAAATTCCATATGATGTCCTGAGATATCCCGTTCCACAGTTGCTGTAAACGCACCTCTAGTTCGACTAAACTCGTAGGCTGCTCAACTTACCATCTTAAATGATCTCAAATATGCTCGATTGGTGACAAATCTGGGGATTGAGCATGCCAGGGAAGGGTGGTAATGTGGCGAAAGCAGTCTTGTAACTTCCATGCTGTGTGTGGCCGAGCATTGCCTTATTGAAAAATGGCTCCTGGGAGCTCTGTCATGAGTAGAAACACATGTGGCCGTAGGATGCCATGGAAGTACCGCTGGGCTATCAATATGTCATGGATCAATGCTAGGGGTGACCGTGTATCGTAAGCAGTGACACTCCATACCATCACACCAGCTCTTGGAGAGATGTGTTGCTGCAAAGCGAAGGCAGGATTGAGGCATTCACCACAGGTCCTCCACACACGTATAGGATTGTCATCACTTCTCAAATTGAATCTAGATTCGTCGCTGAAGATGACCTGGTTCTATTTCGTTGCAGACCAATCTCGTTGTGCGAGACACCACTCCAGACGAAGGAGTCGGGGGGGGGGTCATTGACAGCACGCGTAATGGGTGCCACGATTCCAAATGCCTTTCAGCCAGGCACCTTTCGATGGTTCGCGAAGACACAGAGGCCCATAGTGAAGGAGCTACCAGTGTGTCTGGAGAGGAGCCAATGAGGCAGTTGGTTCTACGCATGCGTGCCGTATGATGTGACGGTTTTCTCGACAACTGATCTGTCGAGGGCGTCCTGAGTCTGATCGCCGTGTAACTGACGTCTCTGATCACTGCTCCCGATAATTCCTCACAGTCAAATCAGAACGGCCTACTTGACGAGTTACTCGCCATGCTGACCACTCAGCCTCCATCATCCCAATGATTTTTCCCCAGCTGCTCATATTGTGTTTAATATGTTGCTCATGGCGGAGTAACGGCATGTCTACCTCAGCGTTTCCTTTGCGAAAGATTTAGCACACTGAAACAAGCTCTGCTTAACTGTTTTATACTCCAAGGAGAACGAAGCTCAGCGCCCTGTAGTGGCATTACGCAATGCACAATCACGTTGCATTTCTAATCATTTGCATATCTGCCCCACATGTACCATCATGCCAAGTTTCGTTACGATCCCACAATTATTTCTAGGTGGACAAATTTTTATGTCATGAGTGTAAATTATCAAATACTTTGTGCAGTACTGATGCATTTATAAGTATATTATATCAATGTGAATGTGAATGTGTATTTTATTTTTTATAAAATCAAAATGTATTTTGTTTTGCTTCCTCTCTGTAAATTGAAAATTATTTTGAACATTTTATTTCCAAAGTTTTCGTATACTCGAAACCCATATACAGGATTATCATGCCCCCTAGGGCGGTGGGCACGCTTTACAGTTTGAGAAACGCTGTTATATGAAACTTTCTATCAAGCATATACACAAAAAAATATTTACTTTTATGCATTTTTTACTGAGTTTTGGGGTTGTTCGATTTTATTTCATCCATTACCAAACCCATTGTTTACCATTCCACTGTAAAAAAAAGCCTTGATAGTAAAATTGTTTAATTGCTTGATTGATAGAATTTCCCACTGAATTTTTAGTACATTGTTCTAAAATGATTGAATTTCTTTGTGCCTTAGGCCATGAATGGGCCACTATGACCCGCGGGCCGTACGTTATGACTGGTCTAAGGGATCTTGTTTGACTTCGTCAGACTGTGGAGGATTAGCAACAACAACTTGTTTGAACGTGTGCTGGAATGGTACACTCTAATGAAAAAGATTATAATTTGGGACCACGCTCAAACAAGATTATTATGTTTCATCATGCGCAGGAGTAATTTCCCACTACTGGCTGCTTTTCGCCACATTTGGCGCTGCTTTTTATATAGCGGAATTGGTCGACGGTATAATACGTAAAAGTACAAATATTTCATACAAATTATAAAAATAATTTATTGAGCTTTTTTTTAAAAAAAATTTGTTTTAGTGTAACGGCCGTTCTTCTGTTCATCGCCGCCCCAGCCACTGCAAGTGGTGGCAACCCCGTCTACCTGTTAACGGTTCTCGCTGCAGCCGGCATCAATAAGCCTCAGTTTATTTCCCTCTTCCTTTCCATGGAGTGGCTCATGTGAGTACATATTATGTTTTTATTCATTCTGATATTTTTGTTCTGCAAATAGTTACCAAATATGAAGCGAATTCAGTTTTATGATGATTATATTAGTTTTTGTTGGTTCGAATTCTACAAACTGTTTATTCCTACCCCACTAAAAAGTCCAACAATTACAGCCGTTATATCTTTTTTTTTCAACCACGATCAACACCTAAAGGAGCATTCTTTTATCAACGTCCACACCTTGCAAACAAGTACAAGGTGTGGAAGGTGTGGCACAAAAAAGAGACTAAGTGTGTAGCTTGAAAAAATAGTGGATTTGGCAACAACTGTTTTGGTGACGTCATCCTACGAACCTCTTCTATCCATGTGTCTAGCTTCACCTCAATCCATGCAAGTTGGGGTCACAGCGTCATTGAGAGAACACGAGCAGGAAAATGTTGAATCAACATCAAAGTTTTGTGTGAAACTTAAGAAATCAGCCCCGAAAACATTTCAAATATTAACCTAGGCTTGTGAAGAAGAAACCTTGTCTCGTGTTCATGTGTTTGAATGGTATAAGAGGTTTTCAAAGGGAAGTGTCAGTGTGGAAGGTGATGAATCTGCTGGGCGCCCATGTTGAGCGATTACAGACCAAAACATAGCCAAAATTCGGGTTATGAGTTGGTTTCCACTCTTATCAGCGGTCAGGCTGTTAATCAACACTACACCTTTTGTATTTCCTTATTCCCAAAATACACATCTCTCGGATGACTTGCAGCGCCATCTATACAATTAATATTTAATTTACAACAACGCCGGGGAGGTACTAAAGTGACTTCGTGAAAAAATTAGAAAAAAAGGCCAGAATTGGGAGGTAATGGATGGCTTCTGCTCCATCCGCTCACATTGCCCTATCTGTCAAGCAGTTTCTGACCAGCAAAAACATTACTGTGACGGAGCATCCTAATTATTCAGCTGATTTGGCCTCGTCTACTTTTTTTTACTACAGTTAAATCTTGCTTAAAGGGAACCCATTTTATCTCACTTCAAGAGGTTCACAAAAACGGAAAATCTCCAAAAAGAGCTTCCAAAAACCTCGTTCCAGAACTGTTACCAACAACGGCAGCACCGAATGCAGAAGTGTGTGAATGCTGAAGGGAACTACTTTAAAGTTGATACCGTCACGGAGAACTGATTCTTTAAGCACAATGATTTATTGAACCAGTCTCTTTTTTTTTGTCACACCTCGTATACTTTGAGTGCCATGAACAGATTAACGCGCGTCAGCGCTGCTATATCGATAGGCCTATAATGGATTTAAGATTTTAATTTAATTTATTTTAATTGTGATATTAGAAACACGTTAGTAATATTGCAGACGGCCATCGTAATTTCAAACCAAAGTGAACTGATGTAGACATTACCTGTTTTAAAAAGATATTGAGAATCATTTAACGCATGGCACCTTCCCATCAATCCAGTCGACAATTTTTGGTGGAATTAGTGCTCGTCACACACCCCTCCCCAGATTGATTCGTGGTTTAACCTCTTGTCTACCGATTCACATCGAAAATATTAAACCTTGGTGAAATTAAAACTTGTATAGTTGTAAAAGCTAATAAAAAAACTGCACTCAAGCCAAACAAGCACTCAAAGGATTTTTTACATGCAGCATAATCATACGACATAGACGTTGTATATTTCCTGCACCATGAAAATCCACCTACTTTGTATGGTGTCGAGCCCGCAAACTTAAGCGTACAAGGCCATCGACTAACCAACTACGCCGCCTAGCCGGCTGCAATATATTCATATATTGGCATAATACACTATCTGGCCAAAAGAATCCGGACACCCAGTGGTATGGACTTAGAGCGTCCTGAGGCACATATTAATATGATGTTGCCCTCCCCCTTTTGCATGGATCACAGCCTGCACACGTTTGGGAAGACTTTCCACCAATTTTTGATAGGTGACCATAGGAATTGCTTTCCAGGCGTCCATCACAGCTGAAAGTGCTTGCAGTGAGGATGGTCAATTTGGCTGGCTATGTAATCTGCGCTCTAATTCGACCCAAAAGTGTTCTATGGGATTTAGATCGGGGCTCTGAGAAGGCCAGTCCAGTTTTTGAACACCCATTTCGTCAAACCACGTTTGTGCAAGCCTCGATGTGTAAATGGAGTTGTGTAATGGATGTGTAGTTGGAGGACTTTCGACAAGAGACTCCTCCCTTGAAAAAATTTTATGTGTGCTACTGGTGTGGGATAAAAAAAATTACAGAAACAACTCCAGGAATCGGAAAAGGTGTTTTGAGAAAACCAGGAACACTTCACACTTGTATCGGATCTCCCTTCCCCTCTGTCGTCTTAGTGATAGTGAATCTGCACACGAAACACGTTGAAATTGCGAGTGATTTCAAGAAGAAATTTTCATTTTCACTTGCAAGAAATCATTATTCAATAAATATTAAATCAATTTAACTGTTTTGTTATTTAAGTCAAATATATATGATTATATGTTTTTCAGGGAACGCTTCCGTACAGTCATGAATGTTGTGGCAGATAGCTACGTCGCGGCTTTTGTGGAAAAAATATGCGCAAAGCGGCTGCCCCTGGATAATGATGACATCGAGTACGCAAATCCTGTCCTTGACGGTTACAACCCATCTCCTGTAGTGGTCAAAGACGTGCCTCCGCAACCACCGAGCAGCAACGTCAACATCTGCCGTTGCTGTGGAAGTCGGATTGAAGTTGCTTGACCAGTATCTTTCTCCCTAAAGGATGCTCAAGCATAAACTTTTAACGAAATTGATGGTAAAAATTCGTGAAAACAAGCACAAGATAAGCCTTATGTCTCTGACTTATTTCAGAAATTTTATTTTTTAGTTAGGTGAAGTAAAGAAACGGAAAATGCATTTGCTAAAAAGTTGAGTTGTGGATTTGTTTGCAACAGTGGACGCTTCAAGCAAGCTTTTGGCACAGAAGTCCTCTAACTATAGCCAATTCAGATGACGAAGTCGACACCAGAGATAGCACCCCATGGATATGGAGAGTACTCCACGTCATGCTTTGTAACTTTTTATTTTTAAGTAATTAAACTGAGAGAGAGGTGCGCATAATACATTCTGTATTCTTAAACGAATTTTGCTTTGAGATACTTTCGAGCATAAAACGAAAAGCAGAGCTTACATTAAACTTTAATTTTAACATTTTTTTTAATTCATTTAAAAGAAATTTTTAAAATATATCTCATGGGAACATTTTGGATTATCTTGTGATTTGTATATCACGTTTTCATATGGAGAGAAATCATTGAATCATTTTAAAAATTGATGAACGAGAAGTGATATTGGAATAATTCATTTTTCACATTTAAACACAGAGATTTATTTCATTCTTTTTTTTAATGTGTTACTTCGTTTTTATGTTGTTTGTTTATTAGTTTCAAGAAATGTATTTTTTCGTTTCGGGGGGCCGTGAAAATGTAACAACAAAACATCGCCAAATGGCAGTAATAATTTATTTATAATGGTAAACCTACCACTATCTGAAATAATAATTTAATTATATAATATTAATTACATTAATTAATTAATAATAATTTAAGAAGTGAATCTGGAACTGGGATTATTACCTTATTTTGTGCTTAATTTCGAAAGAAAAAAATTCAAGCTAGTTTCCCGAAACGGAAGAGAACTCAGAAAATTGATGGTGTTCATCATTAAACGGACGTATTGTTGTGACGCCTGAAACGAAATTATTTGTTTGTTTTAGCTTAGAAGTACTTGAAAAAGTTTATAAAGGAACTAAAATTTAATAGCATCTGCTGCCCTAAACAGTAGCGATTTTGAAATCACGCCAAAAATGCTGTTGGCGGCTATTTTTCTATCCAAATCTGGAGAAAGTCTACAACTATTTGGTGGCAAAATCCTTACCAGAGGGTTATCAAATTAGTTCGGTTTATAGTTTATATAAAAAAAAAAAAACATTTATCCTTATACATATTATTGGTAAAATCTTCCACCTTTGGCAACAGAGAAAAAATGGTGCTGTATTGCGTAATAGCTCATTTATTGGAGTTATATCCAATATGACGGAAATAATTCGCCAAACTGGCGATAAATAAAGGTATGCACTACAGTAGGTTCCAATCCGTGTTCTCTGTTTTCAAAGGTTTGAAAAAATTGATGCATTTTAATATACAATTGTTTTCAATATATAAAATATAGACTGTTGTGATCAATCTTTATGCGTTAAATTGTTAAATTCATTATTATAACATTTGTTTTAGTTTTGTATAAAAAAAATAAAGAAAATATACATGAAAATGTTTATTTTTCTGTCTTTTTTAATGATTCTACCTTTAAAAGAACTCAAAAAACAAATTGAAAACAATAATGGATAACATTTCTGGACACTCCTTGGTGTTGCATATCCATTGGAACGCAATGCGTGGCAACGTGTATAGAAAATTAGGTACTTACGTACTCTCGCAACCTATTGGTGATTTTACATGAAGCACGCTATTACCAATTCAGCGCAGGCGAAATAGGGGTTACCAACTTAGCGAGTTATCTTGAACGTTGGCGATTGTTGGCGTAAGTTCCGAAAACTATCCATACGACCTACAAATGGATAGCAGTGGTGTCCGTTAGAAACATCACCTGTAAGTAGGGATACCGAATACCGGTATTTTGAGCCATTTGTACGATTTCGGATAACCGGTATTCACAAGTTTAAATACCGGTTTTTCGCTATTTCTTGAAATTTTTAAAATTGTTTCTTTTATGTTCAGGGATCGACAAAATGGCAAATTATACGTCTTTGTGTTTTTGTAAGAGTGTTAATTGTTGCACCATGATTAAAATATATTATAAATGAGATAATTTTACGTCCATTTCAGAAGGTGAAGTTATTTTATAAACATCTTTATTCCGCTCATTCCGTTGTTCTTATTTTTATTCTTTCTAGCTGGTTCTACAGTTCTAAGGAACTCATTAAATCTATCATCTGATTTTTTCATTGCCAGATACAACAAGATAAGAGAATATTAAAACTATAGACATATATAAATTATTTCTCTGACAAAAAGAACTAAATACACTACTCGTAACTAAGTTCTCGCTGAAAGAGGAATAACATATCCAAGCTCATCTGCCTTCCTTCATCCATCAACACCTGTTACTAAAATGGCTTCCTAACGGGCGAAATTAATTAGACTGTGAATACAAATTTGCTTCGTACAATAAAGAGAAGTTATAAAATATCTGAATCATCCAAGGCCAAAACTGTCCTTATTACATCTCAGAGCGATTCTGCACTTGTACAATATTCGTATCTGAGAAACCAAGGTTGTGCTTATGAAGAAAATGCGTAATATTTCAATATTTTCTAAACTGGTGAGTTTGCTATTCACATTGTATACTACTTTAGGGTTCAAAATGTTTTTCAGATTCATTATTTTTTTTCTCATAAATAATAATCCATAATAATGAATAACTTAAAAGAACATAAAAAAAATCAGTTAAGGCAATATGGTACCATCTTCACAATTTTTTTTATTTTTAATATTTGCTATTTGGTTTTAATTGTATTTCATAAAGGTTAGTATTTAATAATAATTCCATACAAAAAAAATTTTAATTTGTTGCAAAATGTTTGTAAAATTGAAATTTTTTGACTTTTTTAAGCATTTTTTAAATCTCTAAGGCTTTTTTAAATATGTCTCTTTTGTTTCAAAAATTTTTTTCCAAGTACCTTATAATATACTACATAAAACTGTGCATGGGTTTTTTTCTGCTGCTGCTCTTTAATTTTTTATTAATTTTTTTGTAGTTAAACTTCCAAAAATTCCCAAAAAAACATTAATTTTGATTTTGAATTTTTTTAGAAAAAGTACTAAACACGTTAGAGCTAATTCCATGCACAGTCTTACAAAACGTACATTTTAGAGCATGTATAAAAAATTTCAAACCGCTACTTCAATTATCAAAAAAGCCTTAGCGTTTTGAATGACAGTATATGCACAAAAATTCAACATGGATAAATATGAGTTTGAAGTTTTCATTCCATGAATAGCATGATATAATATTCATCGAATAGTCTGAAACTTTTATCAAATGTTAATTAGCTTATTTAAAACTACTTACCATAAAAAATTGCACAAATGTAGAACAATTAAACAGTACACTTCCACAATAAATATATAGAAAAAAACGAATGAAAGATCAATATTTCATAAAACTTTATCTTAATAATTATTAAAAAAAAATAAATACACAAACTTCAGAGCTAATTACTCCATGCTCAGAGCTAATGCACAACATGTACAAAAGATGTTAATGCCTTTATTTTTTATTTCCATGATTTTAAAAGCCTTCACATGTTAAATATTGTACACGAATTACAGCAAAATCGAATAACAATTTATAGGTAAAATACATCGAAATCTAAGAACTGTAAATGTGCATTTGTTTAAATAAGTATGTTAAAATATTTTAATAATAAAAGTGTTGAATCTCGCACACATGGGATATATATATATCACCAAAAACAAATATATAAAAATGGAGTCTTTCTATTCTTGCGAATTCGATTTTTAATTATCTGATTTATCAAAATGAGATTTAGTATTTGTGCTTTGGGAGAATCCGTTGTGAAGTTTTAATTTCATTCTTAATAATATCATAAAAAGCACGCACAACTTTTAAATCTGAACCAAATCCATTTGATTTTCAGTAAATAATTCACAAACTGGAATTTTTGCATGAATTGCACAATTCTTTCTTAAAATGATTTATTACTGCATATATAATGTCAATCTCATTGATGCGCATTAGAAAAAATATTAATTCATTTTTATCAGGCTCTTTTCTAGCAGATAATCTGAAATGTAGGCGTGGTAGTTGCTGTTTAGCATCAAACATTGCTCCATTACTTAATGAAAAATGCAGGTAAAGCTTTGAAAATTTGCAGGCATATTTATAAAAATTCGGGGTATCAAATAAGTCAATAAAAATCTTTTCGACAATTTAATGTTTTGTAGGGTACCATATCGTCTTAATAGTACTTTGGTTTGGTTTCATTATTTATATGATGAAAAAAATATAATGGCACAATGTAAAAAATGTTCTAGAGTTAAGAAGAAAAGAGACTAACCAAATCAAATTTGAAATTTTTTACCCACAAACCAATTCACATTCAGAAGAATTTGGTACAATTATCGAAGATGATGATTAAGTAATGTAAATAGCGAAAAGGAACTGTCTCTTGAACAAAAATTAGAACTAGCGACAGCGAAAAAAATTTCAAGAAAACAAAATACAGTACAGAAATGAGCTCTATCCAAAATCATCCAAAGATAAATTGATTAATTTAAAGAGGAGGGATTTAGAGGTAAATACTTGGAAAAAGTATATCGCGCATTGCTAACTGTAACACCCACTAGCGTAGATGCGGAAAGAGTTTTCTCGACAGCTGATAATTTGTGCACAAAATTATATTCCACGCTTAATGACAGTACAATGGATGCATTATGCTTTTAAGAACACATATCAAATATTTAACCTTTAAAACATTAAGAACATTTCAATAATTTGTGAGTTATTAAATGTGAGTTAAATAAATAACATGTTCCTTTATTTATTTTTTTTGTGATTCTTTAAATACTGTTATAATTTATAAGATACAAATTATTTCTTGTGATATTTACACTCGCTAATAAAACTGGCTAGTAAAACTAAGAAAAAACACACTTGTGTTTTCTTTCTTTTTCTAAAATTTCTAATCCCGGTATTAAGTTCTTAGAAATACCGAATACCGGTATTGAACTTTTGGTACGATATTGCAATCCCTACCTGTAAGCTTTATATACAGAGAACAAATGGCTGTCCTTAAGTACTGTCACTGTTAAAAATTTAGATTTATTTTATTACTGCTCAATAAATATGCTATGAAATATATTTTTATCAAAATAATTTAGTATTAAGAAAAGGAGAGGTCTGGAGGAAAATTCTTGAGAAGGCCAACCAGGGGCTGTCACGCTATTGAAGAAGATTTTTTAGAAAAAAAATTCTATTTTACTTCTACGAATGGATCAGCTGCAATGAAATGTGTTAATATCTGAAATACATCACTGAAAATTCTCTGACAAATTAAGCATATTTTTTAGTAATTGTTTAAAGTTCTTCTTCATATTTCAAAATGGTTTAAGTGTATAACAGGTGGTCAGTTGACGAAAACAATTTTTTACGTCACGTAGCGTTTGCCAAGTTGTAGACATGTATCGATAATTGTTCCGAAAGAATACAATATAGCATTTTCCAAAACAAAAAAATCATAAGGAATAAAAAAATAATAAACCGTTAATAATTGCCATTATTCCGATAATAATTGTATTTATTATTAATAATAATAACAATATAATTATTATTATAAAACCAATAAGAGTATTACAAATATTACTCTTAAAGTAATTAGTCATGGATAGGAATAAAGTTTTAATCGGTTATTTTCTTAAAAATTAAAGAAAAAAGAAGTATTGAATAGAACATTAAAGAAAAAGGCCTATCTTAGCCTTACTTAGAAGAGAAGTTCCTCGGAAGAAAATAAACCTTTTTTTGATAGCTTCGAGAAAAAGGGAAAATAAATCAGATTGTTGTATTCATGTACATTTTTCTAGCAAAGTAAGAATCGAGAATTGATTCTCATTCCTCATTAAAATCTAAAGCATATACTTATCCTGCTTTCCTCAAAACATATTCTTTTGTACAAACCTTCTAATAGGAATCGCATTAGTTTCTTTCGTCATTCCCAAATATATCCATCACTCGAATCCTTCTTTTAACCAAACGCGTAGCGCACACACACATTCTTGCATTTCATACATTCGGCATCTGCAAAAATCAATTAAATATTGATACTACAGGCTCAAGTGCAGTATAGGGAGTCCCTTTGGATTTGGCGATTTTTCTTTGGATTTGGTGATTTTTATATAGATATCATGGTGAGATAACGAATTCATTCTGCCTTCCGGATACCTATCTCTTAAGTTCAGTTTTTAAAAGTGAACTCGTCGCTTTTTCGACGAGGGTTATATTCTGCCTTCCTTAGGCCCTAAGTTCATCTGGATTCTGTCTGATAGTCGAAGTACCCTACAACATTTGTCAAATTGGAGTAGCGTTGGTGATAAAACTGGAACTTCTATTCTTGATAAATTAAAACAACTCTCGTCATCTTGTGATGTGAAATTTGAGTGGATCCGCTCGCATGTAGATATTTGGGGTAATGAGGAGGCAGGTGCCTTGTCGAAGGAAGGTGTCAGAAAGGCTCTGGCTACATCTAATTGCCTGACCTATCTTAAGCTGTACTCTGCCAGAAAACATATTGATAAAAAAACTTGGCTCGTCCCCCCCCCCTGTTCATATTTGGTATCGAGCTAACTCCCCTGGAAGACCCCCTGCTATGTCATTGCTACAGACGCACCCAGACGGCAATTTCCAGATTTCTCAGTGGACATTTAAGAAGCCTTACCTTCCAGGGTGGCCATAAAACCCATCCGATTTGTCCAAAGTGCAACATCGAGCAGGCTTCCCCGACTCATATTCTTGGATGCCTGGGTTTGTCCTACGATGACTTTCTAGGTCTTCCTATGCTAGTTTATGACTTTTTGAGGGTGAATAAACTCATAGATCTTGTCTGGCAGAAGCTTGACAAGAAGATAAGTAAACAACAAGTAAAGTACCTTGGCGATCGATTTTGGTCTCCAAAAGAAATTGACATTACCAAGCCCCCCCCCCTATACTACACTTTAACCGATACTACATTGTACGGATTCTCCCCTTTCTTTTCAAACCATAAAAAAACCCACCTAAATCAAACTTTTCAGGGTAATTCGGAGGAATAAACGTTAAAAAGAATTAAGTGAAAATTCTAAATAAAAACTAATAAAAGAACAATAAAATGGTTAATCTGAAAATCTTCTGTATTTTTAAAAAAACATCAGCACATTTTAAATAAAGAATAGCAGTTGGCTCAATTCATGTCGGTCACATGATACAGACAAACACGTGTTCTCTAATTTCATCAAAAGATTTTAAAATTTAGAGAAAAAAATCCTATTTTATGCATGTACTTTTGAACATGCATAAAATATTTATGTCGTTATTATTGCTGACAAATATGTTCCTTTTAATAGAAAAATTCTCCGAAGAGCAAAAGTTGACAACAACGAAGCGCAAGAACTGATTAGCTGGAGTGAGTGAGTGATTTTGGGGTTTATTGGCGCAAGAGCCGATTTCGGCTGTACTGCGCCAAACATTTGTTTAAATCTCCATAAAAAATTTTAAAAGTTAAAAACTCGAATGGCATGAATAATTTATATTTAAGAGCTGAAATTCATTAAAATCGTATTAAAAATTCATTTATAATTATTACCCTATGTTAAAATGCTAGAAAGTAAAATTAAAAATATCGAAAATCATTTAAAAATACATATTTTATATCAAAATGTAATAATTAAAATTCACAAAGAAAATTCAGAACATTAATTTCTATGATTTCTAACAACAATGAAGCGCATGAACTTGTGACGGGTTTTTACGCGTTTTACTAACCTTCTCATATATTCTTTAAATGTTTTATTTATTTCAACCAATCTCCACCGGGAGCCAAATCTTGATTTATGCAAATGAGATATTTTATATAAGTTCGGGTTTAGCGAGTTAGAAAAGGGGAATTAAATGAAGAGAGAAGAGAATGAAATGAAATGAGAAAGAGTTTTTCATGTGTAAACGTAGATGTTGTGAGTAGAGTCTATCGTACCGTTGTGGATAAAATTAGTTCATAAAAGAACTGCGAGATAACTGAGAAAGTTGTCGCCTATTAAAGGAATCCTAATTCAAGTTGTTCCCACCAAGATATTAAGGAAGCAGCTAGACGAACCTGCCATAACATAAGAAATCAGGTTAGTTTTATTTGTTCCCATTATGTATAAGTGTGTAGCTGTATTGTACGCGTCGACCCTTCGTAGATTCAGATAGGATTCCGTCGTTCATGATTATTGAATCCTTCTCATTCTCCACTGTGTTTTATTGTTCTTAAAATTGAATAGTATTTGTGTAATCTCTTAATTAAGAAAAGTCAATAAATAAGATTGATTTGTTAAAATAAGTAGTGAATTTATTATGCATTCAACACATTCAGATTCAGGTAATACCCGAAGGGGGATTGATAATCTTAGAGGTAGCGAGAGGCTACGACACTGGCGCCCAACCGAAATACCGGAATTAAGAGCAAGTGCAGGATTTAGAGTTTTGCCGGAATTATTTTGTTCGGGTAAAGAAAATGTGTCTGAGTTTATTACCAATATTGATAACATAGCCTACTATGAAATACCGGCGAATCTTGCGTGTGCGTATTTAAAGGGTCATTTAATTGGGAGAGCGTTAGACTGGTTCGAGGTCATTGGTATTGAGTGTGTAAATGAAGAAGCGACTGCATTCGCAACGCTTTAAAAAAAGTTGTCGGATAGTTTTCCAGTAGTATGGAATAAATCAGAGTTAGAGGCTCAGTTTTTTTCATCGAAGCAACGGAGAGGTCAGGCCCCGTCAGACTTTATTTACCAGCTATTAAAAGTCCATAAGACTTTAAATTTGAATTATGATGAGCTAAAATTGGTCGATCACATAGTAATGCGACTCGAACCCCAAATTATGGATTATTTAGAAGTTCGAAACCCCACAACGAAAGTTCAGTTGTTAGAGTTGGTAGACCGGTATGAGGAACGTCATAGCTGCAGGGAAACCCAGGGTTCGAGTAATAATTTTGCTAGACGAGGTTGGGATATGAGTAGGAATCCTGCGGAAAGAAGGAATAATGGAAATTGGAGAGATATAGGGGTCGGAAATAGACAAAATGATCAGAGAGGACTAAGCAGGGGTGCGAATAATTTTTCTCGTCGTAATTATCAAAATCAAGAATTCGAGGGAGGAAATCGCAATAACCAACCAAATCAGCGAACAGACCGGTATCAGAACCGTAGGATGATGGTTAGGAAGGGTCCTAGTGATGATTCAGCAAAGCAGAATTGGAGGCGTGTTGATTGCAACAGCAGAAGGCAGAGAAATGCCAATTTAAACTTTCTAAGAGATCGTGTTGAAGGAGATCCTCCTAATAGAATTAAACTTAATTCATTACGGTTATCACCAGTTGATCTTCCGTATGTGCCGATTCTTTTACATGACACGTTTATAAAAGCTCTCTGGGATACAGGTGCGGAGAAGTCATTTATTTCAGAAAAAACATACCGATCATATTTTTCTTTTTGTCCTATTAAGAAATCGTTAGCTGAAGTAGTTACGGTTCAAGGGTCACAATGCAGAAATTTAGGCACAATTGAGTTACGAATTAAAATAAGGGAATTTTCGAAGTTGAGGAAATTTCATGTGATTGCTGAGATGCAATATCCATGCATCCTAGGTATTGATTTTATGTCACATGCAAAGATAAGTTTTGATTTTGTTACGAAATCGTTAATCATTCCGGATTCGCAGATTGAGAAAGTGGCAATTTCGGACGAACCGATTCAGATAGATTTATTAAAGACTAAGTTAAATGCTGGGCAAAAACAGAAGTTGGCAAATTTTAATGTGGAATGGGAACATCGCCCAGGTACGCAAAATGTAGTGGCTGATATATTGTCTAGAAACCCGTTAAAAAGTAATGAAGAACCAAAGGTGTCTTGTGCGGTGATTAGGTCGTTAGTATTATCGTCAAGAGAACAGTTGAGAGAGGAACAGAGGAATGATCCGGAGTTAGGTCATATCTTGCGGTTTTTAGAAAATCCTGACGATAGTTCCATTAATGAGTCAATCTGTAGAAATTGGTCCCGAGACTTTAAATTAATAGATGGGTTGTTATATTATGCAAAATATACAACCACAATAGGTGAATTAGGAGTATTTATACCCAAAACATTACGTAAAGATGTTATGCGAGAATTCCATGACTCGCCGATGGCGGGCCATCTAGGCAAAAAGAAAACCTACTTAAAATTAAAAGACGCGTGTTATTTCCCGTACATTAGGAAATACATTTATAAATATGTAGCATTCTGCGACCAATGCCAAAAATTTAATTATAAGAACGGATTACCAGCTGGTCAATTAATTCCGATAGTAACGAATTTTCCGAATGAAATCGTATTTTAAATTTATTAGGCCCATACCCTGCAACTAGTCCGGAACGCTATAAATTTATTTTAGTAATAACAGATAATTTTTCTAAATGGGTTGAAATAGTTCCCTTAAGGAAAGCTTCGGCTAAAGCAATTGCCAATGCATTTTTTGAGAATTATATTTCGCGTTATGGAGCTCCTGTTAAGTTAGTTACCAACAACGGCCCCCAAATGATATCCGAAGTTTTTGAGCAAGTATGTCGCAGGTTGAACATAAAACACGTTAAAACTGTGGTATATCGTCCACAAGCTAATCAAACAGAAAGAGTTAATCGTACTCTTCTAAAAATGATTTCGAGTTTTGTCGCGGATAATCACACTAACTGGGATCAATTTCTGCGTGAGTTTAGTTATGCTTTAAGGACAGCAGTACATGAGACAACGGGTAAAACACCGGCGGAATTATTTTTAGGTCGAAATTTAATCACTCCATTTCAAAAATTAGTAATGGTAACTGATGGATCAGACTTAGTTTGTGGAAATATAGAAAAGTTGTTTGAAGAGGCTAGGATACATACAAAGCGCCAGCACGAGAAGTGGGCGAAATATTATAATAAGAAGAGGCGTGAAGTTAATGTGAAGGTTGATGATCTAGTGTTAGTTCAAACTCACCCGTTGAGTTCGGCAAGTAAGAAAATGGTGGGTAAATTTATGCCAAAGTTTGAGGGCCCCTATAAAGTTCTGAGTGTGAAAAATAATAATTTAGTAATATTAAAGTTTGGTAAAAGAATAACTGTTAATGTGGATCAGGTTAGAATTTACCATCAAAGAGAATCAGAGGACAGTGTTGCCGAATCGGAAATTGCGAGAAGTAGTGATCATAATGCAGTAGCATCAGACAGGTCGGATGATAGGCAGCCGAGATTAATGCAATCAGAAAGTGATGGGAATTGTCGTAGAGGATCAGAATCAGGAAATTTGGAAGGTAGTAGAGATATAGTTACGAATAGACGCGATGGAGAGGAGGTGAGAAGGAAAAAACGTGTACGGACGGAGTCTACTGTTTCTTCGGGGGGTGATGTGTATAATTTTAGGAAAAGAAAGCCACGTTGGACGGAGAGAGAGAAAAGAGGAAGGCCCGAATCTTGGGTTGAAAACATACAGAGGAAGAAGAGACCGGAGGCCCAGGTATCCCGGGACAAGAGAAAGTTGGCCTCGTCAATGCCGTCTCGTCCCTCCAGAAAGCGGTATAGAAAGGTGGAAGAGAGGAATTCGGAAGGAACAATTCCAGGACCATCCCGCAGTGAACAGAGGAAATCGGAAGGAACAATTACAGGACCATCCCACAGATTCAAATGCAATAGATCCCGTCCAATTCAGCAGGAACGGAACTGTCCTTACAACCTTCGGAGCCGACGTCGAGTGGACAGCAGCCAAATTCAAAATCTCGCAAGTAAAAAGAACGCCTTAGCAGGAGCATATCAGCTTCAGCGGACTCAATGGAAGAGGAGACCCAGAAGGTGGGAGCGCAGAGAGGACAGCCCTAGAACAAGGTCATCCAGTACAGAGGCCATGGTTGGAGACAAAGCCTATGCAGATTGGATCTAAAGACTAGCCAGGTTGTATAATTCTAATTTGTTTATTTTTCCTCTGACAGACAGTTCGGAGTATTTTCTATGTGGGCTAGTCTATTTTTTTTTTGTAAAATTAGCGTACAAAAGTCACTGCGTTGTGTGCATTTTCATATCGATTGAAAAAGCTTTTGTATTTAATTTTTTTCCAAATTGTGGAAAAACATTTGTTGAAATGCAATTGTTTTGCTACACTTTAAAGACGAGGCTTTATGTGTGAGATTACTTGTATTGTTTGTTGTAATATATTGTATGTAAAAAATGTATATATTTTTGTGTGTAATTATTAAGATGTATAAGTAGTGTCTGGTTTCGGGGCATAGCGTAATTAGGAATACTAACAAAAACATTTAACAGCGCAGCGCGATTGATTGGGAATTTTTTGAAAATGAAACCAGATAAAGGTTATTTTGTTATGAGACTATATATATATAATATAATGTATGCCATATTTATGTCAATAAGGAAGTTGTATAAGGCTCTGTGCATTTAATGTCATGTTTTAGAAAGAAAATTGACGAGCTTTCCCCTGAACATAGTGATGAGATGAATGATTGATGTCGTACGAAGATATTATTGTAAAATTTTTTATATTTATTAGCACTTAAGTAAAGTGCATGATCAGGGTTTTTTCCTTAAAAGAAGGTTTTCCCCTGATCTTCGCCCGAATGGGATGCACTGTAGGGAACCTATGTAAAAGATCAATAAATTAGAGTGGAGTACCCCTTTGAGTAGTTATTTCTGTGTGCTAGTTCGATAAAAGTTTCTAACTTAGTGAGTTAAAATTTTCTGCAAGTTCAGTGTTTTCAGGCATTCTAAAGTTCCTGAGTTAAAACTTTCTACAAGTTCAGTGTTTTCAGGCATTCTAGAGTTAGAGTTAAAATTTTGTGCATGTTCAGTGTTTTTCAGGCGTTAGGTGTATTACGCGAGTTCTTTCAGGTCGTTTAGACCTTCAATAAGTCACGCTTTTTTTCGGAGGGGGGTTGTGACGGGTTCTTACGCGTTTCACTAACCTTCTCATATATTCTTTAAATATTTTATTTATTTCATTCAATCTCCACCGGGAGCCAAAGCGTGATTTATGCAAATGAGATATTTTATATAAGTTCGGGTTTAGCGAGTTAGAAAAGGGGAATGAAATGAAGAGAGAAGAGAATGAAATGAAATGATAAAGTGTTTTTCAAGTGTAAACGTAGATTTTGTGAGTAGAGTCTATCGTACCGTTGTGGATAAAATTAGTTCATAAAAGAACTGCGAGATAGCTGAGAAAGAAGTCGCCTATTAAAGGAATCCTAATTCAAGTTGTTCCCACCAAGATTTTAAGGAAGCAGCTAGACGAACCTGCCATAACATAAGAAATCAGGTTAGTTTTATTTGTTCCCATTAAGTATAAGTGTGTAGCTGTATTGTACGCGTCGACCCTTCATAGATTCAGATAGGATTCCGTCGTTCATGATTATTGAATCCTTCTCATTCTCCACTGTGTTTTATTGTTCTTAAAATTGAATAGTATTTGTGTAATCTCTTAATTAAGATAAGTCAATAAATAAGATTGATTTGTTAAAATAAGTAGTGAATTTATTATGCATTCAACACATTCAGATTCAGGTAATACCCGAAGGGGAATTGATAATCTTAGAGGTAGCGAGAGGCTACGACAAACTTATTAACTGGAGTGAGTGGGTGATTTTGGGGTTTATTGGCTCAAGAGCCGATTTCAACTATACTGCGCCAAACATTTGTTTAAATCTCCATAAAAAATTTTAAAAGTTAAAAAAACAAATTGCATGAATAATTTATATTTAAAAGCTAAAATTCATTAAAATCGTATTAAAAATTAATTTATAATTATTACTCTATGTTAAAATGCTAAAAAGTAAAATTAAAAATATCGAAAATCATTTAAAAATACATATTTTATATAAAAATGTAATAATTAAAATTCACAAAGAAAATACAGAACATTAATTTCTTCGATTTCTGACAACAACGAAGCGCATGAACTGATTAGCTGGAGTGGGTGAGTGATTTTGGGGTTTATTGGCGCAAGAGCCGATTTCGGCTATACTGCGCCAAACATTTCTTTAAATCTCCATAAAAAATTTTAAAAGTTAAAAACTCAAATGGCATGAATAATTTATATTTAAGAGCTAAAATTCATTAAAATCGTATTAAAAATTCATTTATAACTATTACCCTATGTTAAAATGCTAAAAAGTAAAATTAAAAATATCGAAAATCATTTAAAAATGCATATTTTATATCAAAATGTAATAATTAAAATTCACAAAGAAAATACAGATAACATTAATTTCTTCGATTTCTGGTTGGGGTCAAGAAATGCGAGAATCCGTTACGATTGTAACAATCTACTAAATGTTCATCTACATCGTATATAATCATGTCCCCGTCTTCTGAATCGTAATGAAACAAACTTTTCTTGGGCGTGTGAGGCGCCATTTTTACTTCGATTTCTGCTTTTCTTTGTGCGCTTTCTTCTATTCTTTGAATTTGGTTTTACACTCTTTGGGATTTTAGATGTATTAGAAGTTTCACTGATTGTTGTAGGAGTGGCAGACTCTGGTAAGGGAACTGATGGCTGAACTTCAGTTAATAGTGCGGAAAATTTATTAGAAGTTGTTGGAAATAGGCCTGTTTCATTTGGTAATAATGAAGCAGGAATATTAGGCTATTGTCAGGTGTAGTAGTAGCAGAAATGGGTACAGGCAATTGATATTTACTTGATATTGCTCAAGATTTCGAAGGAGGTAGATGTGCTTGAGTTGATGTGGAGACTGCAGGCTTCGAGATCGATGTATTTGGCATTTGATCAGCAGAGAATACGGGCTTAAGACATTGCAAAGGAGGGCAGATTATGTTTGTTATACTTGGATCTATTTGGGTAGTTGTGGATACACACAACTGTAGGTTTTGTAACTTGAGCATATGCTTGGGAGGACTGAGGAACTATTAGTTTGCGTGCTTCTTAATAAGATATATTTTTCTTGCTTTTAATTTCCTGGATTTCTTTTTCGAATTTCCATCTAGCGCACAATTTTGAATCAGATGAATGGGACTCCGAGCAATTAACACATTTCGGCTCCAGAGTACAATCCGTGGAACAATGTCCAACGGACGCACATCTAGAGCACGTCAATTGACCACGGGAGGAATTTTGAGTGTCCGAACCTCTGGCATTTAAAACAGTGCAGAGGATTCGGTATATAGGGGCGTACTTTCCTATTTAGGTATCCAGCTTTAATAGTTGACGGTAATTTAGGGCTATTGAAGGTTAGAATTAAATGTTTAGTGGGATAAAGTGACGAGTCTTTTTTTATGGTAATTCTTCTGACCTGGGTAACACCCTGGTCAGAAAGTCCTTCCATAATTTCTGTCTCAGAGGCACAAAAAAGATCTGGTTCGGAGATGACACCTCGACAAGAATTTAGAGATCTGTGAGGATTTACTGTTAACGGAGAATCAATAAAGGTTTTAGCCAGTAAAAACTACTTGCTTTGTAATGCAGAATTGGTCTCGATAAGTAAGTCACCGGATCGTAATTTGTTAATGGATTTCGGTTCCCCACCAATTCCTATTAATGCTTTGTGAATAACAAATGGAGATTTTCGTGACATTTCATTGTTTGGTATAGATAAAATTAGAAAGCGTGAATATTTTGCAATTTCGTCAATGTTTAGGTTGGGTAAAACAAGGTCTTTACCAGGGCACAGCAACATTGGATATATAAGCGCGAAAGAAACTTCGTCCTGGCGTGCCTCCACCCACCACGGAGTTCAACAAAGGAGGCAGTGTGCCGGCCATCTGGCAAAAGCCAGGCACGGCCCTTACCTGGAGTACACCCAGAATATGGTGCTACAGCATCAGGGCGAGGATCCAACGGGTAAACCCGCCACCCCTTATCTGCAGCACTAACCCTACAGCAATGTCTCTCCGGGGACACCAAAGAGAGGTATCACCAGCTGATTGACAGGAGCGGGCTCACTCCTGCCACCCGTCTACAGCGAAGCGTGGGCCAAATGGAACGCAAAGGTATCCCCAGACACCATTTTCCTCCTTACGGGACGCCGCATACGGCAAACAAGCGGTCGAAAAACCAACGGTGTTAGTTAGGGGGGGGGGAGTAATAATAGGAATATTGACATAAATAGTCGAAAAATTAAGAAAAGATGAAACTATTTTTACGCAAAACCAAATAAATACAAAAATAGGTTATTTATAACGAATAATGAGTAGTTTAATAAAAACCAATCAATAATTGTATAATGGTGCATATTGAAATGTCTGTAGTCTAGACGTGAAAAGAAGGAAAGGGAAAATTGTAAGACAAGGAAGAGGGTCAAAAATAGAGAAGGATCACTAGGGTATCCCGGGGTCGTGACACCCGTGTTTACCAAAGACAGTAAACCCCTTGGGAAAAGGAATAGATCACTAGGGCACCTCGGGATTGTGACACCGTACTCACCTGAAGAAGTTGAGCCCCTTGAGGGGCTGATTAGCTGGAAACACACGATTGCTTTGATCGTGTGACTATGACGTCACATGAGTTTTGGAACTTTCTTTAAATTTCTAATGGGGCTTAGGATTGGTATTTTACCATTGTGAACCTAGTTCATTCCCCGGGAGCTGATATCTCTTTTTGGAGGGACACCATTAGGTGGTATACCAATCACTGCAAGTAATTTTGATGCCTCCTTTTCTACCCAGAGGGAGCTCTGACGATGAGCTCTGACACCTGAGCTCTGACGATGCGAAGCCGTACTATGAATTTAATTTTACCGAGAGCACCCAAGCCAAACTGGTACTCAAGTGATCTTTTAAATGTCTCATAATCATACGACGTGGAAGCTGACGATTTCCTGCATCACGAACATCGGACATGAACCAGGGTCATATCCAAAGACCAGTGCCAAACCAACTAAGCCACCGAAGCAGCTGTTTTTGAGTGAGTGAGTGAATATTAACGTCGTACTGATCAGTTATATACTCGGGAGCTTTTGGCGACAGACCTCGTCATTTTGAACCATGGTCAAGTGAGCAGGACGACACCAGAACTGGAACCACCTCTCCTAATTACCACACCACACCAACGAGAGGTCGTTTGAGCTCTCGACAAATTTAACGTGTATAGCTCCCCTACACGGCTGGTCTTCTACAGCACCAGACTAGAACTCCTGACACGCTGACCACAAGTCCGTTCCCTTGATCACGCGGCTGTTTTTGAACTGATTGGATAGAAACACGTGATTGTCGTTATCATGTGACTATGACGTAACAAGAATTTAGCCCATTAATACAAAGAACCCGTGACCTTATTGCGTTTCAAAGTACTAGGGTTGCCAAATTACAGTTTGCCAGAATGAATGTTATCTCACCATTAAATCTAAGTAGACATCGTTCATCCAACTGACCACCTATTCTACATTCCAGCTGTGACGTTTGATTCAATAATGGTAGCGTGTTTGAAATATAATAATTTAGTTTAATTAAGTCACAGCTATTATTTACATTAATATACAAGTTTTCACTATGAGATGATTTTAGAGTCCAAAATAATTTTGTGAGGGAGGGATCTTGTTGATGTCTGTTCAATGCGAAGTTTCGCTGTTCTCTCTCCTTGACCGACGTCCGCGCGTCCCCTTTCACCCCCACATCCGTTGGTGGCGAAATGCTTCACTCGGGTCAAAGGTTGCAGGGGCTAATTAAGACACGTCCGTCGCAGTATATTAGCGACTGCAGGTGGTTTTGCACATGTGGTCATCATTCTTCTAAAACTGACCCGGCCGTGGGAAGCAAGTCCCAGATGTCTCAAGGGGGGACGCACATACGTCACAGCTTTTCCTCCCCTCTTTCAGACTTTTCGTAAAGAAAAGTTCAGGGTCGATGATGGTAACCGAGGTGACTGACCTTTGGAGTTGTCGGACACACAGGGAAAATATTCCTTTGAATAAGTGCTGTCATATTTCTGAGTTGTAATTAAATCTAATAAACTTACAATTAAATTCGAAATGCTTACCGCGAGTGAGTGTTCTTGCAAGGGAACTTACACAAATGCTAATCACGAAAGAATAATCATTACCAATATAAGAAGTATTCATATTATTAAAATTTTAAACACTCATACACAGTACTTATTAAAATCATAATAAAAAACATTTTGCTATAATATGCGTAAGGTACCATCCTACACATAAAACATTCTTCCCAATATTCTCATTAACGGGTAATACTAATGAATAATAAGACAGATCCATAATAAACCCAAGGTAGAATACATATTAAGCAATTCAATATTATTACATTCCATGTGTGGATCCTTTTAACATGCATATCCATTCAAAATTAATTTCAGTATTAGTAAGAAACATTATTTACCGACAATTACTAATCATTAGCAAATACACATTATTGACACCATTTATTAACTATTTACAATTAACAATATTCCACAACTAATAATCACGACAAACAAACATGACTATCAATTCCTAATCATCGATCGCTGATCTCCTGAGACTATCTGCATTTTTATGACTTTTACCTGAAGTGGCGCGCTTATCCGGTAGGATAGAACCTGGTACCTTTGGATCCGAAGCCGAGTAACTTATCCACTACACCAAAATGATCACCTTGGTGCGGAGGTAGTTACTGGCTTATATAGATGGTACCGCTACATACACCCCACCAGTGAGTCGGTGGAGGGCGAACGAACGATGTATTTGTTTTAAAGCGTGTTTTATTGCTGCTGCGTCATGAGTTGTGACGGCTTTGTTGATTGCGTCATATGTGAGACGACTTTGCTGCGCCGAGTGGGTGCGGCGACTTTGCTGCGCCGAGTGGGTGCGGCGCGGGGTGCGGCGACTTTGCTGCGCCGAGTGGGTGCGGCGACTTTGCTGCGCCGAGTGGGTGCGGCGACTTTTTGCTGCGTCGAGAGGGTTCGACGACTTTGCTGCGTCAAGTGAGTTTTGACGACTTTGCTTGCAGGTAGATGGCGCTACGTCCGGGTCACCAATGAAGTGGCGCGCTTATCTGGTAGGATAGAACCTGGTACCTTTGGATCCGAAGCCGAGTAACTTATCCACTACACCAAAATGATCACCTTGGTGCGGAGGTAGTTACTGGCTTATATAGATGGTACCGCTACATACCCAATCGATGTACAATTCTAAAATTATATGGTTGCAATGCCAAAGTCCATCGCATTAATCTAGGGTTAGAACTAACGTTTTTATTTAACCATACTAAAGGGTTGTGGTCGGTCATAACTATAAAAATGAATTTCCATCTAAATAATAATGTAACCTTTTAATTGCGAACACAATACTAGCACATTCCTTCTCGGTCGTACAATAACGTTTCTCAACATCTGAAAATTTTTTACTCAGATAAAGGATTGGGTGCTCCTCTCCTTGTTCATTTAATTGAGTTAACACCACCCCCATGCCATAATCAGAGGCGTCTGTTTGAACGATAAACTCCCGCTCAAAATTTGGCGAGTACAAGACGGGCTTATCAGTTAGCTTCTTTTTTAAATCTCGGAATGCATTTTCACAGTCGGTTGTCCAATTAACCTCCCCGCGTCTTGCCTTCCCCTTTAGCGTGTCTGTCAAAGGTGCGACTATTACCGAGAACTGATTTATATATCTACTGTAGTACCCCGCTAAACCAAGGAACGCTCGTATATGTGTTTTTGTACGGGGGGTAGGGAACTCAAGAACAGACTGAACTTTGACCTCGGAAGGAGTGCGAAACCCCTGACCCACCACATGACCTAAGAATTTGACAATCTGTTGTGCAAAACTTACATTTCAAGTGTTTTATTGTTAATTGGGATCTCCTGATTCTTTGCAGGACTATTTCCACATGTTTAAGATGCGACTCCCACGTATCCGAAAAGATAGCGATATCGTCTAGATAAGGGATAACGAAATGCTCTAGACCGTTTAGTAATCCTGCCATGAGTTTACTAAAAATATATGGGGCATTCTTTAATCCGAAACTCATCCTTAGGGGTCTGTAAGTACCAAAACTAGTACAAAAAGCTGCGTATCGTTGTGCAGTTTTACTCAGAGGAATTTGCCAATATCCTTTAGATAAATCTAAAATGGTAATAAATTTAGCGGAGGAGACCGGTTCTACGCGTTCTTCGATGTTGGGTAGAGGAAAGTACTCCGTTCTAATAATTCCGTTTAATTTCCGATAATCGTCACAAGGTCGAGGATCCTTGCCAGGTACCTCAACTAAAATCATAGGGGGCATATAATTCGATTCTCCTACCTCAATGATTCTTAATTTTAACATTCGATTAATTTCGTTTTTTAAAATTTCATTTTGTCGGTGCGACATTCGGTACGGCTTCGTTCTAATTGGCTTATCATTAACCAACTGGATCTCGTGTACAACCAGATTAGTTAAACCGGGATCGTTTGAGAAACATTTAGAATGTTTATTTAGTAATTCGCGCAGCTGATTGATTTGTGTGTCTTGGAGACATTTGTCTAACTCGCTAGCCTGGATGACATCCTCGAAATCATAAATGATGGAATTGTTTTCTAAGTATGGGATTTCTAAATTTTGATCTGCGAGAGATTGGTGTGCTTCATCGGTAATTATTAAATTAACATGTTCCGGCCTTTTATAATACGGTTTTAGCATATTTATGTGATAGATTTGAGAGGTTTCTCGTCTGCCGGGAATTTCTACTAAATAGTTCGTTTCGGAAATTTTATTTAAAACCGTCCCAGGACCTATCCACTGTACTGCTAATTTATTCGCTCGAGATGTAGCCAAAACAAGTACTAAATCTCCATCCTTAAATTCGCGTTTTACTGCATTTTTATCATACCAAGTTTTCCTCTTAAATTGCATCTGACTGACTACCTGTTCGTATAAAGGTTTAACATCCTCACTTTTTCTTTGAGCTTCGATTAACTCTTCTCGAGTAACTTTTAGCCGCTCTAACTCCGGGACATATTCCTGCAGTTCAGGGATTAAAATTTGATCCTCTGCCTCCAGAGAAACAATTATAGCCTCATCTTCCCCTTTCCTATCGCTACAGCTATTTAACTCTATTTCTTTTCTAGCCGCTGTGGTTTGAGACCTTGTCTGAACAGCATTGACTACCTCAACTGAAAGAAAATCATAGCCTAAATTTTCTTTTATTAGTTCGGCCGTTTTGTTTCCGAGCAAATACCGACCATGTTGATTTAAATGATTACCACAAACTGCTGCTTTAGTTTGCACCGTTCCGAAGTTTCCGGAAATTTCCACGACCGCCAAGGGTAAGCAAACCAATTCTGAGCTTAACGGTTGTTTAACCCAGACCTTTTCACCGGAGAAGGAAGAAGAATTAATGTATTTAGCACACACTAAATATATTGTAGCTCCCGTATCCCTAAGTATATCTATTTCTTGACCATTCACAGAACCCTTTGTTATATATGAATTAAGAAAATCCAAGTTCCCATTTCCTTCAATATTATTGAGAATCTCCGTTGCGTTATTCCTATTTAATTTCGGGCATGCCGTCTTTATATGTCCGGGCATGTGGCAATGAAAACATTTTCGTATCACGCGTCTTTCGAAAACTCTCCCCCTATCGCCCTCAGGAAGAGAAACCACTGGTTTAGGGGAAATTTCCCCGAACCTAGTCTTCTTCTCCTTAAACCCGGAAGTTGTCAAATTTCTCGCGTTCCTGCTGAATTTATCCGCGGTTTTTGAATTTATTTTCCTGACATCCTCGTAGTTGTCAAAGAGTTTGGCTATTTGAGTAGATGATTTGAGATTCGCCCAATCATCTAAGAAATGTTCTTTCATACTAGCATACACGCGTTTTTTTAGTTGCTCGACAACCATTAAATCTTTAAGGTCCTCAAACGACTCGATCTCTAGGCCGATTAGCCACTCCTCTAAATAGTTAGTAATTTCAAAGGTGAAGTCTTTCCAGGTACTATCCGATTTCTTTTGGTGTTGAACAAATCTCTGGCGAAAGACTTCCGGACTTAACTTAAATCGTTTAAGTAATAGTTTTCTAATATAGTCATAATTTTCTGCTTGTTCTTCCGGTTCGCGAGCAATGAACTGCATGATATCCAAAGGTAACAAACCTAATAAATTCCCTACCCAGTCTGTTTTTTCAATTAAAGCCCTTTTAGCCTGACGTTCAAAAATCACCAAATACAAACTAATATCTGACTGATTTGGATTAAAATCTGGGATTAATTTTCTTAAATTTACATTCGAGGTTACAGAACGGGGATTTATACAGCCGGTTGATTCATCGTTTACACTATGTCCGGATTTTATTTTAAATCTTTCTAGATCAAATTTTAATTGTAATTCTTTCTCTTTCAACACGTGCTCCGCTAATCTCAAGGTCTCTGCTCTTTCTGGTTCTTCAAATCTAATTTTTTCTGCTCTTTCTGATTCTTCAAATCTAATTTTTTCTGCCTCTTCTGATTCTTCAAATCTAATTTTTTCTACCTTTTCCCATTCCACTTCAATTTTCCTATTTGCAATAATAGTCTCAAACAGATTTTTTACCAATTCCTCTTCGTAACCCTCACTGTTAGTGATTGCGGTTTTGAGGTTAGGGACAGTCATGTTTGGTGTGACATCTACCCCTAATTCCTCTGCGAGTAGCAACATATCTTGCTTTTTCCCTTTTCCGAGAAAAGCCATTTTTGAACAATATCAGCACAATATATTTGTTAAAATTCACACAATATTTACTACTCTCTAGTATCACAATAACACTGGTCCCATGCAAACACAGAAACAACCAAAGAAAATTTTTAACACAGTAAAATAATCAAAACTATCAAGAAACTTAAAAACACAATAAATCTTAAGCGAAAAGTTGCACACAATACTCGTATTTACAATTCTCTAGAACCACAATAACATTGTTCCCATGCAAGAAAAAACACCAAGTATCTCAAAATTTGTAGTAGAAATTTTAGCAAGCAACTAATACAACTCAAGAAATATAACAGTACTCACCCCTTTTGAAGTACTATCTGCTAGAACTTGGGAATACCGAAGATCCGGTTGACATTTCTTGCTTTAAAGATGATTTCAATTTTCACAACACACACAAAAGGATTTTCTTTATTGATGGGATAGCTTATCCACTATCAAATCTCGGCCTTCTGAGTTGCTTTTCTTTTCTCTAAAGGATAGTTTTATCCTTATTTCCAAGCTCATGCGTCTTGAGTTTTTCTACGTGCGGTTTGCAGAGCGCCCGTAATAAACCAGAATCACCAAATCACTTCTTCTCACGGGTCCAGTAATCTCTATTATTTTTTTATTAATCCTCAGCGCTGCCACCACTTTCGTTAATGCTGTGACGTTTGATTCAATAATGGTAGCGTGTTTGAAATATAATAATTTAGTTTAATTAAGTCACAGCTATTATTTACATTAATATACAAGTTTTCACTATGAGATGATTTTAGAGTCCAAAATAATTTTGTGAGGGAGGGATCTTGTTGATGTCTGTTCAATGCGAAGTTTCGCAGTTCTCTCTCCTTGACCGACGTCCGCGCGTCCCCTTTCACCCCCACATCCGTTGGTGGCGAAATGCTTCACTCGGGTCAAAGGTTGCAGGGGCTAATTAAGACACGTCCGTCGCAGTATATTAGCGACTGCAGGTGGTTTTGCACGTGTGGTCATCATTCTTCTAAAACTGAAACAGACGTGGGAAGCAAGTCCCAGATGTCTCAAGGGGGGGGGACGCACATACGTCACACAGCCTTTCAAAGTATACCCAATGTTTCCGTTAATATCCTGTAGAATTTTCGTGGTTTTTTTTTATTGATTAATTTCCATGGGTTCTGATTCAAACACAAAAAATCAGACATGGAACTAAGGAATAAAAGAAATTTAAGATGCAAGTCAGTTTTCGCTTCTATAAAATCTAATCTATATCTTGAATACTGAGCGACTAAAAAACAAAACATAACAGCGATAGATATTACCTCTGCCTAGTCGCTCGTCTTTTCATGATTCCGTATTAAGGTTTGCAGCCCGGGATCCCGGTGGTTTTTACAAATCCACCAACGTCAATCATGCAACTGGATCTTCAATTTCAAATGACGTAGCACTTGAAATTGATTCATATTCTGATTCAATAACTGGATCAATTTATATACAAAAACCATTAAATGTAGCAGAAAAACTAAATAAAGCTTTTTAAGAGGTATATGCACCCATGCAGTCTATTAGATTTGAGACACTCTCTCCAAAAAGAAATGTCTCTTTTTTGGAAATGGAGGGAGACGTGGTGACTACCCTGAAAAGAACATACTCCTATTCAATGACGATAATACCTACTAGTAAAGAATTTGAACTTGCATTTTCTACGACAGAACAATTTGTAACAAAAATAAGAAGCCGTTCCAACGATGAAACGTTGGAGGAGCTGTGTTTTTATAAGCTTATTTACAGAAACACAAGAAATGTAGAAATGCTTTTTTTTTTAAATTTCATTATGTACTATTTTTATTTGTTTTTATGATGAATTAATTTTTTAATTGTTTCATTAAAATAATATTAAATAAATTTTTAATTATATTTTCAGTTTTATTATGCAATTTCAACTATGTTAATATGTAAGTATTTTTAACAAATAGTCCAATCCTAATCCCGGAACCAATTCTGGGATCCCGAGATTTGGATAATGTAATCCCGAAATCCAGGGATTGAAAATATGACACGGGATTACAAACCCTATTCCGTATCCAAAACAAGGCAGTGCGGAATCGCCCACTGCTTAGTGTGGTTTTAAAAAAGCGCTAACTTGGCGTGTTGTCCGCTGAAGTTACAACCCCTCCAGTAGTTATAAAAGTTTCGAAATCGGCTCAGAGTTACCACAATTGGCACGCTTATCAATCTCAGGAAAATCACCAAAGAAATCGAGCCAAATAATGTTACCATTCTGCACTTACGTCAAAAACATTGTAACCGGAAAATGCATTTCTCAACAAGAAGAAAAATAGATAGAACTGAATAAAATAAGAAAAAATTATACAAGTAATCAAAAGCGGCCTCACAACTGGGCTTTGAAATCATTAAAAAAAAGAAACGAAACTTGTGTTGTAACAGGTGTTGATGGATGAAGTAAGCCAGATGAACTGTGGTATTTATCCCTCCTTCAACGAGAACTTCGTTGGGAGTAGTGCATTTAGTGGTATTTGTCAGAGAAATAATTTACGCCATATTTTTAAGTTCAGATTAGTAGTCTTTCATCCTGTACTGCTGGCAATGAAAAGATAACAATTATGGAGCTAATCAGTTCCCTTAGCAACGGTAGAACAAGCTTGAGAAATTAAAGTACTACGGAGTGAGCGTAAAAAAGATGATTGATTTCTTTCCACCTTCTGAAATGGATGCAAAATTATGTCATTAAAAAAAAGTTTAATCATGGTGCAGTTTTTCACACCATACTTGTTGCCAAATAACATGAAATTTGCTTGCATAAAAAAATGCGCATCTTATCAAAGGAACCGAAAGCAAGCTGTTTGTTGTTTTGTAAAGAAATATCGATAACGCGCGCGCTCGAAGGTTTCGAATCGCGAGGTTTCGAAGATAACAGAGCTCTACAATCACTTCTCGGTGATAATTTTTTTTTTCATTTTCTGGGCGTCATTTACTTCTCTCGATTTTGAAAGGAAGTTTGTGTAGGTGCTGAGCGAAAAGTCAGGAAATCATAAGTTTTATTACTGGAGTATTTGTTCTCAATTTTCAAGCACCGAAAATATGTGGGAAAGTGTTGAAAAGAAGGGTGTAGTATTTATCTGGAAGATAGAAAATTACAGTTTTGGTTGGCATACGGAAACAGAAATTTACAGTCCGTGGTTCAAGGTCATGGAATACAAAGAAAGTAAATGTCGACTTCGTCTAAAAAATGACTATAAGGAAATAAAAATTGTTTGTATAAAGCATGAAGGTTTCGAATATAGTCTGTTGTATGATATTTATCTTTTCAACTCTGCAGGTTTACCAGAATCAAAATCATCTAAAATACTAAATAACTATTCAACAGGAGGTCCTTTCAGTATAGAGTCTGAGAAAGTATTAAATCTAAGAAGACATGATTATTTACCGCAAGATACACCTTGACTATTCTGTGCCATGTGAAGCAAGTGCCTGGTTTGCCTTTAGATTATTCCCGTTGCTTTGCTCGTACTCGAATAGCAGTAGAGCAGTCATCTTTTATATAAAACTTGAAAAATTTCGATTCTCTTAAAATCGGAGAAGAAAGGACTCTTGTCGTAGAATCTTCAAATGAACAGTTTTTACCTCTAACCCTTAAACTTTTCCCTACTGGCGAATCTAAAACCGACGAAAAATTCGACATCGAAATTCACAGCAATGGAGAAGACAAGAAGGGTTTATGCATTCTTAAAATATCACTTTTTAACAACTTGAAGGAACCTATGGTAATTGCGAAGGGCAGACGCTTGTTCGATTGCTTTGAGCAGAAAGTGGTTTGGCGATTTCCACAAATCATCAAAAAAAGTGAACTGATTGAAGGCAAAAATCAACTTCTGCCAAATAACGAGCTATCTTTGAAATGCGAATTCAACTATTCCATGGGCATTTTATTCAACCATATGGAATTTTCCAGGAGAGGAACTGCTTGCTGCCTGGATGTTGATTTACTTTCAAGCGATTTGGACGAACTCTCTTCTAATGGTTTTAAGAACCAGCATGATTCGCTGAATCGAGCGATGAAATGTTTACTGGAGGAAGGAAGTTTCTACGATTCCCATCTTCAAGTCGGCGATGTCACCTTCCCAGTTCATAAAGCAATCTTAAGCGCGAGATCTCCAGTTTTCAAAGCGATGTTTTCGCAAGACATGGCGGAAAAAAATTGCGCCATGGTCGATATTGAAGACTTAGATGATGATACGGTCCGTCAAATGTTGCTGTACTTGTACACAGACGCAATAAATAATTTTCAGCGGAAGAACGTGGAAAGGCTGTACTTTGCTGCTGACAAGTACGAAATCCTCTGCCTCAAGGAAAAGTGCGCTTCTGTCCTCATTGCTAACATGGAACCTTCCAATGTTTGTCAGTTATTGCTAATGGCTGACCTGCACCAGGACAAAGTTTTGAAAAGTGCTGCTCACGATTTTATCTACAAAAACGATATTCAAGTTTTGAATTTGGAAGAATGGACGAATTTTGAAGAAAATAATCCTCGATTAACATCTGAAGCTTTGCGTTACGTATGCTTGAAAAACCGGCAGAGTAGAATTTAAATTTGTAAGTACTCATTTCGTATTACCTCGTTAAGGGGATTTATAAGAATATTTTTGCCAGCTAGTTTGATATTACGGGCAAGCGTCAAGTTGCTTAACCATTTTCATTGCAATTCTGAATCAAACTATATTTCAGTCTTCTGTTTTATTTAATGCTATTTTCGAACATAGATATTTCTAATATCATTGGTGAGAACTTGGATATTTTTTTAGAAGGAATGAATGTTGTATTTTTAATTATTGCTATAAATCGTTTATTTTCCCTTTAATTTTTTTAAATGTTTTTTTTTTAACTTTTTTTGTTCGATGAAATTCGTTGAAGAAACTTGCAGTTTTTGGAACATAGCAAGTTTACAGTACTTTTTAATTGCTATTCATTTGCAATTTTAATATATATTATGTAATTACTTTATTAACAATATACAAATAAAATTATTATTATGTTATTTATTTCTAATTAAAATTATGTTATTTATTTTTTATGTTATTTATTAAAAATTATTTTATTTATTTATTATTATGTTAAATGAGCATTCTTATATATGTACGATTCTTGTTATATTAAAATACGATGATTATTCTTTTTCATAAAAACTATTAAATTATATTATATGATTTTTTTATATAAAATAATAAAAAATAATACTATATGAATATTTAATAATCATTACTATTTAATATTATATGAATATTATATATATTCGTTTCTATAAAATTAAATTGTAAGATTATTGTATACTGCATAATATTACTATTAGTAAATATGACTTTTTTATATTGATATTCATTATTTATTGATCTTGGTTAGTCTCAATCTATTCCTGAATTCTTCATTTGTAATCGATTTTAATGTATATCAAAACAGTTCTTTAAAATTATTTTGCTGACCAGTCTTACCGCTAGGCCGCCATCTTGGATTTCATTCCAACGACATGCGCTGCTTGGCGTGATTCTTTATCGCGCCAAACAGCGTTTGGCGCTGTGCCCCGTGATATTAAACCATTTCCCTCAAAATACCATGGAAAACTAACCATTTAAATTTTTAACGAAAAATCTAAAAATTCATGAAGGAATTTTAAAATGCTACTCATTTAATATAATAACTTATATACAAACATGAAATTTGATTTACAAAACGTGTAACTCAAATTAGTATCGGTTTTGTGATAACATGATTGATATTCGTTCTTCTAAATGGGGGGGGGGGGGCTTATTGAAAATTCCTTGAAAAATTTATAATTTTAATATTCAGTTACTTTTAAAAAACAAGTATTACTTTGATTCAAAAATGCATACCAACTTTTGTGTTACATGTATTCTTAGCAATAGTTAGAAAAGAATTGTGTGTGTTTATGACCACACGATAGAAGTGAAAACTTCTGATTTATTCTGGGCAATAGAATCCATTTGTTCGGATGTACTGCGTTTTCTTATACGATATTTTAACATGCGGGCTTTAAATAGTTTTTTTTTATGCCCATTCATCGGTGGATTTGTTTATTTAATCAGTTTTCTGTGAAGGGCAATGTTTATATAATTATGCATTCTTATATATTTATATATAAGTATATATGATTTAAATGTCAAAATTTTAGTCTAATTATTTTAAAACATTTTTCATAAGTTACTTTAGGTAGATTATATTTATGCAAAAAAAATATGCTTCTGTAGTACTTGAGTACTATCGCACCAATGCCAATGATCAAGATAACTCGCCAAGTTGGCAATTCTAATTTCCCATGTGTCGTACCCGCTGAATTGGCAACCATGTGCTTCCTTTCATAAAATGCAGTCAATACCGTTGCAATAATACCAACCGTTTATATAACTTATATAACACCTTATACTTTGTAAGGCTAGGAAAACTTATGCCCTGAGAGGCGTTTACTTTTTTCAATTCCTACTATTAGTTCACACAATCCCTATATACACTGGTGTCCAAAAGTTAAGCATAATTGATAATTATGTGAATAAAGAAGGAACTGTAAATCAGAATGGCGGGAAACGTGATATGCGAGTGTAAAATGGTTATAAAATAAGGAAGCAAATCAAAAGAATGATAATAATTAATTTCATTATCCAAAGTAGCAGTTTGAAAGAAAACTGAGCATAGCAAGGATTCACACTTTAAAGAAAAAATGAAAGAAAACATTAAATAAAATACGGATGCTGCAGTTTAATAAGGCGTGTGGTCACCTCTGACAGCCAGGCACGCTGCACAGCGATTTACCATACTTGCTATAAGATGATGAATGAGTTGTAGCTCAAACGATTCCAAGCTTCTTGGAGTGCTCTCTTCAGTTCTGTAACGGAGCTTGGTGGGTGCGAAAGGGCTGTAATTTGTCTCCCGAGCATATCCCATACATGCTCGATAGGATTTAAATCAGGGAAGTTCGCAGGCCACGACATGCGCTGGATGTTTTCCGTTTCAAGGAAGTCATCCATCAGCACCGCTCGGTGACATGGCACATTATCATCTATGAATATGAAGTCAGGACCGACAGCACCTCGAAACAAGCGAACATAAGGCTCAAGAATTTCGTCTCTGTATCTTTTAGCAGTCACAGACCCCGTGTCAAAGAAATGGAGGCCTGTGCGGCCGTTCATCATGATGCCTGCTCATACCAATACTCCCCTTCATGGAAAATGATGTCTTTCCGTTATGTTTCTTAGTTCAAAACGTGTTCCACGTTCTCTCCGTATCGTTACCCGCCGAGAATCACTACTCAGGTTAAATCGGGATTCGTCACTGAACATCACATTGGCCCACTCTTCCACACTCCAATGTTGATATTTCAAACTCCAGTTCAAACGAGCGAGTTTATGCGCAGACGTGAGGGGAATGCAAACTGCTGGTCTTCTGGCATACAGGCCAGCATGATTGAGTCTCCTGTAAACAGTTTGTCTCGAAATTCGTATTCCTGTGGCGACTGTGAGGGCCAAGCCCAGTGCTCTGGCAGTACTGCCCCTCTGACATCGCGCACTTATTACCCGATATCGGTCTTGATGAGGGGTTGTGACTCTTGGTCAACCTGATACTGATTGTCGGGTAACATCTCCCGGTTCTTTGAAACCTCTGCTACAGTCTTGAGATTACATACTGGTCCACATTCAGAATTCGAGACACTTTGGTTTGTGATCGTGAGGATTCCAGCATTCCAACGATTGTTCCTTTCGTAAACATGTCCAATTGGCATCTTTGTGCCATCATTCCCCTTGTTTGATGGTTAACAAGGTTCCTTCGCACAGCAGTTGCACGAAATTTGTCTGAACTGCCTATGCTGCGTGAATCGGTTTCTCCGCGTTCCGACATGCGCCGGTGTTTCGCGTAGGACGTAGTCGACTGAAAAGTTTTGCATAAGCCCAATGTTTCTTCTTCACCCAGTTGTTATCCGCATGAAATTTTGAATAATTTTACGAATATTTACTCCATGTTTTTCGCATTTTACGATTTATGCTTAACTTTTGGACACCAATATATATATATATATATATATATATATACTAGCTGACCCAGCCACGCGTTGCTGTGGCATTGTTTTAATACGTTAGTTCAATATTATCCTAAGATATTCAATGTAGTCAAATTAATCTTCGTTTATAATTTTGGAGGATTGAAAAAAAGTATAATACAACAAATTATTTTTATTTTCCATTTCATTCATCTCCTATTTGAGTGTAGTATAATGCATGATTTACTTACGAAGTCGTTAAATAACAACATATGAAGATTTAATTTTATAAATGTGGTGAATAACGCTGATTCTTTGCAATTTTTAAATTTTTTTTTATCATTTTAAAGTATAACGACAAATAATTTTATACAACTAATCGCTAATCGGTGCACAATATTTTTCGGTAACTCGTAATTTGCTAATTCAAATAAATTCAACGGTTTCCACTAACGGGAACAATATGTAACATATTGTTGCCCATTCGAGAAACATGGATTTTCTAAAGTCCAAGTATCAAATGAATATAGTTAGGATTTCAGATTAATTTATGGTCTTCGCGAAAGCCAAACGAATCGGGAATTGAAGCCTTTTGAATGGTATTAGAGATTCTGACGGTATCAGTGGAATACGTGGCAACAGATTCCGTAGTAGCAGAACCGAATTTTCGTTTAAACTTTACAGACAAAATGTTTGCTTCAAGAAGTTCCCGGTATAATTCTTTTGATGATCAAACGTGAACCGTTGCATTATCTAGGTGAATTTAAGTTACGCAGATAATAACCAGGAACCAACCGAAGAGCATGTAGTGACATTCCTGATACATCTAGAGAATTCAAAAACTCGGTTGGAAAATTTACTGTTTTGTTTTCATCAACAATAGTGTCGATTGGTTTAAAAGGCGTTGGTTCAACTAGAAACAACCCTGTGACTGGAAGTTTATTTCATCACACTATCAACATTTTTTCTTATTAAGTTACAGGATTACAGAGGCAATAATTACCTAGATAATTATACAGTATATCCGGAAAAACACTCTCAATCAGTTCCTTTTTGCCTAAAGACAATTACAGAAATCGCCTGGTTATATCGTGTATTATGTATTTGGATGAAGTTCTGCTTCACCGTTTCCAATGTTCAGTAGTTGGTTAGGAAATATTTGCTCAGATTGATCATTTTTCAAATGTACTCGCGTGTTTATTGTCAGTCGAAGTGTTTCCACGTTTCGCCAAAAATAAAACGATTGTTTTAAACATGCGTTAATCGCGTGAGCAAAAGTAGAGCGTGTAATGGCTATTAATGTCTGTCGAAAATCACCAGACTGTAATACAACAGCACCGAATATTCTCTCGTTGCCATTTAAATCTTGAAATGCTCTATGTAATGTTGTGAGTGAATGTTTATGGGTCATGGTACACTTATCACTGATCATGATTAAATTCATTTGCAGTACTGTAACCAAACCACTCTTTTTTCAATGGTACACATTTCACTTGTATTTTATGAATGCCTAGTGGCAGCTGATGAAGAATGTGCAGTTTTTCCACCATCTAACAAAGTGAAAACAATTCCCGAAGTTGCAATTTCCTATTGTAATCATATTTTCGCACGACTGCACCTGAAAGTTTAGTTGCTATAGGGAATGAAAATCCGGTAATGTGTGTGGAACTCGAACGCAAAGCCATTTGACCTCATTCCAGCAATATCCAGAAAATTTACGGAAACTTTTATAATCCGTCTCGGGATTCTCGTTCTCACCCCGAGAAGCACTTGGTGCCAACTTTTGACGTCCCTGCTCCTGTAAGTTCAGTCTCTGAAGGGGGACATTATGGTCGGCCAGCATTATCCGGCAAAGTAACGGGAGTTTCTAAAATCCGATTTCAGATTTTTCTTGTTTCCCATACAGAAAAAGACCAGGAAAGCATTTCTCTCTCCTCAAGAATTTTACAGCAAGCCCCTTTCACAGTTCATGCAAAATACATTCGTCTGCCATTATTTGACGTAGATATGAGATTATCTTGAATTGGATTGAGAATATTTGGATCGGCAGTTCCGAAATACAATCAAGAGCCACTTTTTGCGTCTCTACGTCAGCAAGTTAAGCTGGTACTGCTGTCCGAGAATATTCCGATCCCTCGGCATTATCTGGCAAAAATACAAGAATTTCTATATTTCGATTTCAGACTCGCTTAAACCATCTCAAATTACACCAAGGAATACACTTTTCCCGCACCAAGACTTTAAGGGTTAGCATCTGCCCCGGTTTGCGTAAAAGATGGTCATCCTGAATTATCCGGCAAAGTTACTGTTATTTCTCAGATTGCATATCATTTTCGGTTTATCCGTTTTGAAATACACCAGGGACAAAGTTTTCACGAACCAAGGCTTTTAAGGCAAGCCCCTGCTACGGTGTGTCTAAGATACGGTCGATTGGCATTATCCGGCAAAGTTATCGAAACTCCTAAAATTCAATTTCCGATTGTCATTTCACACTCCGAAATGCACACGGAGCTGACTTTTGATGCTCCAACGCGAGCAAATTCAATAGCTAAAGAGAATGAAAATCCGGACGTGGGACTCGAATCATATATCTTTTTTCCTAATTCATAAGTGGAGTTTCTGAAATATGATTTCAAATTATCATTTCCTGCCCCTAGATACAACGCGAGATAACTTTTGTTCCCCTGAGCCAGCACGTTTAGTCCCTGGAAGCAGAGGCGAATTAAGCTAGTTGGAGGCCCCTGGCGGTAAAAGGTTTGGGGCCCCTGGGCTGAAGAGTCCAAAATCTTAAATAGTGAAAAATTCGCTGACCTTAAATTCTCAAAATGTATAGCTTAAAAAAATTAACGGCTAAAAAAAAATTAAACTTTATTTTAAAGAATTAAAAAAAACCTTACTTAAAAGCTTGAAATTTTGCTATACAACTTTACGTTTTGATTTTTCTTGGGCAAATTCATCGATTATTTTTGCAGTATCTATTTGGTCCAAAGCATCTTGTTCTATATATAATATGGCCATGCTGTTCAGTTTGTCTTCTCCCATACTACTTCTTAAATAATTTGTAACGCGTTTTAAAGCCGAAAAAGATCTCTTACCTAATGTATTTGATATCGGTATTGTTAAAAATATTTTTAAAAGTATCTCTACATTAGGGAAAGTCGAGACCATTTCTTTTGCAACTCGATAAATTTCTATTGAAGTGTTCATTGTATATTTGTTTTCTTTTAAAAATAGCAAAAACTAATCCAATTCATCGTCAAAATTAAACGATTCAATATCGTCTTTGTAAATATCCTTTAATTTTTGTACAACTTTCTTCTTAATTTCAGGTAACATCTCGTCAAAAAATACAAAAAAAAGTGTTCTATAACATTTTCATATATTTCAGCTCTTCGGAATAGTTCTGCGCTTGTTCTATCACATATGACATAGAATGAGTTGACCAAGAAATTTTCCCTATTTTCAAATTCATGATCTTCTTTATAGATTCACCGAAAATATTTTTTCTCTTTCGCTGCTTGCAAGCTTGTCCAACTTCCTTTTCAAATGAGAGCCCTGATAAAGCAGTTGCTTCTTGTTCTACTTTTCCAAATTCATTCCTGAAATTTTGTATATAATTTTCTAAAGATTTCAGTAGATTAGTTCCTTTTAATAGCTCACACACAATTGATTGTAATGCTTTGCTAGTAGCACTCACCCTCTGGAGTATGGTATCCCAAATCACGGTCATTAGGGAAGTTTCGTGTTTCCCCATCTATTTCAAAAGAGAAGTTGCCTCCAGTATTGTGATCTTCTCATTTGTATCATGGATTTCAGCCCGGGCCTCTTCTATGTGTGTATAACCAAGTCTTATAGCTCGTACGGCATCTGCTCTTGCTGACCATCGTGTATCTGAAACTTTTTTTCACAGATATTGCATGTTTATTCCTTTCCAGATTTTTATTTAAAATTCGCCAGCGATGGGTTGACACAGAAAAAAAAATTGAATAATTTCTATACAAGCATAAAATCTTTAATTGCATCGCTACAACTTTCTGCTGCTAAAGATAACTCAAAACTGTTTGACAAACGCCACAATATCACAAAAGAAATCTACAATTTTTCAACTAAATTTATATCTTAATTACATTCAAAGTTCCCTTTCTCAAAATTAAACAATCTTACTACATATTGAATAACTTTTCACATTTCTATTTTGTTTGTGAAATCACTCTTATCTACTTTATAAATTATGTTTATCATATTTTTATTTCTGTAATACATTTTGCTACCATTTTAAATAGTTTTAAAATAGGAGCAATTAAAAAATGGAACCTATATTTTTCAACATTTATTATTGTTCTGTAAAAATAAACATTTCATTAAATGCTTTTTATAAGAAATTTCTGTTATAGTTTTGGCATTGTTGCCTTTTTTAAAGATTTTAAATATAATTATAGATGAATTTTGATTAACTTTATTATTTATTTAAAGAAATTATGCATTTTCAAGTATTATACGACTTTATGTATTTTTATAATTAGTTATTCACATTTAATTATTAGATTGCATTGAGTATCCTTTCAAATTATCTGGACAAAAGATCTTAATCAAAAAAGTATCGCCAGCAAATCTCTCTTGAAATGGCAATAAATACAAAAAGAAAAAAAGAATTTGTGCTTTTCAAATTTAATCTTACAAAATAATGGTTCTCTTAGCAGTTTTAAAGTATATTAGAAAAATTATGTGTTTATTTCACGTTAAATAAAAAGAAAGAAAAGTGTATTTTTAAGTAAACTTAATATACTTTCTTTCTTTGAAAATTCTTTTAACAGTTTGAAACAATTTTAATTAAATATTTAGAAATTATAGATTGGCTCATATATTACTAAACAAAATTATCATAATACGTTAGGATTACAAACAAAAAATCAACACAATAAATATAATAACGTTTTTATTTCAATTTCGATTTATTGTTAGGATTCTTTTAAGTATGGTAAATAATTAATGGATGTACTCAAAATCTCATTAATGTTTTGTATTTTAAATGAACTACTATCGCTTTTTATAACTGACTCAAGAAATTATTTTTATACGAGAGGCAAATAATATTTTTTCATTTGAATAACAATGCCAATCGAAAATGTTTTAAGATTCAAGCTACGAAAACACATTTAAATATGTTACTCATCATGAAAATATTCTCTGAAACTGATGACAGTTATTTATATTTATGTGTGTAATACGAAAAATAAATAAATAAAATAGTAATTACTCGCAAATGCGACAAAATATTTTTTTTCACTTTATTTTATGCAATAATTAAAATACCTGCGCATTAAATCCTAAAAATCAAAAAAGAATTTGAAAAAAATATATAGTTACCTTTTTTTTTTTTTTTTTTGTTTAAACACGGTTCTCTCCGATTTGTCTGTATAAGCGCAGGAAGCTAAAAGAAATTGGTTCAAAAGTCAAATTGATGCAAAATTTCCTCAGTTTTCTTCGAAAAGGGGTCTTTTTCTCAGGGTCATTCTGTCCCATTATTTTCATTCGTCCTTAAGCCAGATCTTGATCGTGCTTTTCCTGATCCTGCTTTTGTCCAATGTGTCGAAATTCTTCTCTAACGCGCCCCCTCCCCCTTCCCCCAGAGGACCAGCGTTGAGAACTCATTGATACTCCTTAAAAAAATAATTAACTATAGACTTGGAGGGTGACGGAAGACTTCTGGCGCTTATGGTCCTATCTTTTCTCGGAACGGGTAGCAGTTATCGAGCCCTTGCTCACCATAATTGCACATCCTGTCTTTTGGTTGTTACAGAAATAAAAGAAAACAACAGCGAACATCACCAGCGAGAGTAACTGCAACCCCATTGGGCGAGCAGTCCCTCTCGCAAAGCTGTCATTGGCCTAGAAAAAGTCAAGATAATATACTAGCATTCTGATCCCACTTTAGCAAACGATCCAGATCTCTTCCACGTTCCTACGCTTTTATTTAAATTTCGTATCATATGTTTGATACTTTTCATGTTTTATTAATTTTTCTCATGCAGTTTTATTAAAATTCTTACACCATTAAATCAAACATGGGCAAGTTAACCAAAAGTGAAGTTATTTCACCAAAGATAGGAGATAAAAGCCCTGACGGGCTAGGTGCTCCAAACCAAAAATCCAGCTACTATAAATAAAATATAATATTCTCTTTCACTGGACCATCTCTGAAAAAAATTCCGACTAAGGGCCAAGCCTTTCTGTAGCTTCTTAGTACGACGTTTATTACAGTCAATCAATCAATAGACGAGGGGGTTATTGTCATTTACAGGCAAATAACATTCTGAATGGATTTTTTCAATCCTAAGTGTTATCTGTATTTCACTTCAAACGATCTTTCTGCCGATCCGTTTTGAATGAGAAGTTTTTCCTACATTCAAAGATCATACCACTCCTTGTCTTCTCATTATTTTGAGTAATTTTACCAGCTTTTAAACTTTTCTTATTGCGTTTCCTGAGATTCAGAATTCACACGGAACTTATATCGTTTTAAGCCAGTGACATACTATTTTATAAACGTAAAATAGTTGGTAAAATGTTATCAATGGTAAAAGACCATTGATAATATTTTACGACTTTTTGCTTACACATGTAGCTAGGAGCTTTTATTTTCGATGACGTAATATCGCCAGATGAAATGTATAAATTATATCAATGTAATGTGTGTTTTTTTATGTCAGAAAGTATTTTGCTTTACTTCATGTCAGTAAACTAATTTTTTTAAATCTTCTACTTTCCATATGCTCGCGCCCCCCTCGTAGGGTTATCCAGTCCCCCCTCGGGGGGAGGTGCGCTCCACAGTTTGAGAAACGCTGCTCTACAGTTTTTTTTTTTTTTTTTTTTTGAAAAATTACTTTCATCTATTTCACTATTTGATTCATTCATCAATTTAGAGAAATTTCAATCTCACTTAAATATTTCGCTATTTCTGTCATGCTGACTGAAATAAAACTGATGCTAAATTTGCTAAATACTTCAATCCAGTGCCGGATTACTCGTTAGGAGGAGGAGGCAATTGCCTATGGGCCCCGTGCTTTTTAGGGGCCCACAAAAGCGTGCTCTGTTTTCTGTTAGAGCTCCAAAAACAGGCTAAGGGGCCCCGAGAACTCGACTGCCTAAGGGCCTCCATGTCGTTTAATCCGACACTGCTTCGATCTCTTTCCCCACATTCTCAAAATACAAACACAAAAATCCAGATAACAATAAATCACGAACCTTCAAATACTAAATTCTTTCGAAAAAACTAAACATTGGTAGTTGTTTATAGTATAAAATCTGGGATCATTATTTTAATATAAGAATTCTGGGATCAACTTTTTAAAAACTTGGAACCAAAAACGTATATTTAAGACCAAAGTTCAGGAAAACATTTAAAAAAACGGATTTCAACCGCAATTACATGCAATATACGAGGGCAACACTAATTGTTATGCGATTCAAATCGTTGGTAGTCATTGGGGTTTGCAATATCAGTACAAGATTTTTTTGTTGCACGTTGAACTTATAACTGAAGTCTATCAGCTTGGGGCCCCTGCTGCTGCTCGGGGCCCCTGGCGGCCGCCAGCCGCTTAATCCGCCTCTGCCTGGAAGGCGCTTTAGGGTCGTACGGCATTATCTGGCAAAGTTACAGAAATTTCTAAAATTCGATTTCAAACTCGTTCACCATCCCGAATTATAACAGAAACGCACTTTTTCCGCCCCAAGACATTAAGGGTAAGCTCCTGGCACGGTTTGCGTAATAAACGGTCGTCCTGAATTATCAGGCAAAGTTACAGTTATTTCTCAGATTTGGTATCAGATTCGTATTATCCATTTTGAAGTACACCAGGGTCCAAGTTTTCACGATTCAAGGCTTTTAATGTAAGCCCCTGTTATGGTGTGTCTAAAATTCGGTCTGCCGGCTTTATCCGGCAAAGTTACGGTTAATTTTGGAAACTGAATCGAAAATCGGATTCCACACCCCGAAATACGGCAGGCATTTAACTTTCGTGCATTTTGGTTTGCAGTATCTGCTTCCACAGACACATGAGCAATGCCACATTTGGCGATTATTCCCTTACGGGAATCTGGCAACGTGTTTTCCGGATTCTTCTCATTTCCGGCAATAAAAAAAATTATGGCGTGATTAATTGAAATAAGACTCATCCTATGTTTTAAGTTGGACGAAATGGCACACAGTATGCAAAATTATATTATGATCGGTTGAGTAGTTTTGGAATCCATCGTGGGCAAACACTGTGACACGTATATTTTATATATAAAGATATATATATATGTGTGTGTGTGTAATGACTTCTTCTAACTCTCTTTAACTTTACCCGTTAAATTATTTCCTAGTTCTTTCACCTAAGACTGTTATAATCTTAATGTAATTGCTCGCGCGCATTTGCAGCCAATCACGACTCCTGTTACAAAAGAGTCGTATGACCTTCACCGCCAGTATAAAATTGGAGCACACGGTTACGCGCGCTTTTCTCTCTCTTGTCTTCATGTAGTGTGCTGCACCTAATATTTGTGGTGTGTTGTCCTTGTCTGGCTTTTATGTGTGCAAGATGTATAATATACAAGATTAACCTCAAGACCGCCTCACTGCAAGCTCATTTAAAGAATCCATTCCAACGAATATCCATTACAACATTGACATATTACATATATATAATCGTATTCAAACTTTCAATCGTTAATAAAATACTTTTTTTTCCTCCACTGAAATTCAAATACATTTTTTTAAACTTGTAGTGGATGACACTTGATGTTAATATAGTTTTTTCAAATATTCATTAATCAAGTTTAATTAATGAATAAATAGTAACAAAAACAATAGTCCAACTCCATATGTAAAAAGAAAAAACGCTCGTTGTGACCCTGTAGCGCAATGGATAGCGTTTTGTATTTCTAATCTAAAGGTCGTCGGTTCGAATCCCAACTGGGATGGCCTAATTTCTGAGAATGTAATTATTTTTTACTAAAAACTTTTTGGAATGATTAAATTTAATTAATACAAACAAAAATAATAGTTCAACACCCTATATAGAAAGGAAGATGGAAAATTGCAAGGAAAATCGCTTTCTATTTTGTTACTTAATATTGTGATTCTATCATATGTTTCTACATACAGTAGAACGTCGTTTATCCGGACGTTTATTATCCGGAGTGTCAAATATCCGAACCAATGTCCGAACACGTTTTCGAACAGTGCAACACAAAACAGTTGTTTCGCTTGAGGCCAGAAGTGACGCAAAAATCTAAGATGAGGGATATTTGGAGAATTTCAGTTGTGTGGTTTGGTAAACATCTGCGCGGAATATTAGGTCAGTTTGTTTCCAAGTAAAAGGTTGTATACGTGTTCTTTTGTTGAGTTTTGTTGATGTAGAAACCTGGATGGCATGCGATGCAGAAGACTGTATTTCAAATGCTAAATGATGACGAGATTGTGACTTCCGTGCAAGAAAAATTCAATGCTGTCGAAGATGAAACGGATGAAGAGGATAACAACAACAACGATAGTAGCAAGGGTCCATCAAATGCTGACGCGTTTCTGCGTTTAAGACAGCTATGAAGTGGTACGAACAACAGAGTGCTGTCCTACTCAACTATTGCTGCTCAAGAGAATCAGACACCTTGCAGCGAAAAAACGAAGGTGTACAATGGTACACCGAAAAATAAGTGATTATTTTCCCCAAAAAAGGAAAAATTGCGACACTTTGCACCTGTTTTGCTTTTTCTTCAAGCACGTCTTCCGCATGTGATGATTTTCAATATTCTTATGGTGTCTAGTTTCATATACTGCATGGATCGCATTCGGTTTTCGGTTATCCGAACGGTGTCCCGTCCCAATTGATTTGGATAAACGACGTTTTACTGTATTTATATTAATTTTAATTATTTAATAAAAAGTAATTAGAATAAAAGTAGGAATTGACTTTAATTTTTTTTTTTTAAATATTACTTGTTTTTAAAATTCTTTAAAAGCAAACAAAAAGAGAGGGTTCGTAATTTATCACAATTAATGCTTTTACTTTCTGTTAATCTCTCTTTTAGTTGTCATCACTAATATAAACCAAAATATATTTGCAACTTTTTCAACGATTAACTTCATTAAAAGTTCGGATTTTAATTCTTTTGGCACATTTTTTGGCGTAAATGCTCGTCCTGCTGGATCAAAAAATAGATCCCACATGTTTTGTTTCTTCTTATCTTCAATCTCCTACTTACATAAGAATAACTTCTTTTTTTTTTCAATTACTTTCGCTTCTCTCGTTCACTCGCTGGAGTCGAAGAGGGTTACGTTACATTAATAATTAAACAATGAAAACAAAATTTCATGGGGAAAAAACATGCATGAAATTTTTACATAAAAAAAATACAAGCGCCTAAAAAGTTTTCAATTCAAAACTAAACGCGAAACTTCAATTCAAAACTAAAGAAGTTATGACTTCAAAATATCAAAGAAATTGACACAATAAGAAAAGTAGTCTTGGCATTTTGAAATGAAGATGAACTAGTTATTTTTTTTTTTCTTATTAGAGAAATCAGCTTAAAATTTTTATTTTCCATTGGGATGTGAATAAAAACGAATTGTCGCTGTTCCAGTGTAGTGGTTAGCGATGCTGACTGCTGTGCCATAGGGACTTGGTTCAAATCCCGGATACGGCAGGGATGTTTGTAAATGTATAGTACCCCTTTGCGGCATGGGGGGACTCTAAATAGACGTCGAACATCTTCTCGTGAGGTTTATGGAAGGGGAAGAAAGGTGAAAGGCTCTTGACCCCCAGGGTTTTCTTCCTCAAAATTGGGGTACATCCAAGCGAAATCTTACTGTCTGTCACCTGCATAGTGCTCAAGGCTGAGGCTAACGACAGGCGTTCATTTAGCTCCTTGCCATGGTGAATTTCGTGGACCTTGATCTGACACCGTCGAGGTCAGGTGGCATAAGGAACAAGAACATAAAAACGAAGTTAAAATAAAAGTTACCATAACTCCTATTTTTTTAAACTTTCGAGCTTTTGAATTTTGCGTGATTACAGAAAAATCAAAAGGCCAAAGAATAATTTAAAGAAAAAATTTATTTTCCCACAATATTTGTGAATTGAAACGTGTTGTGTCCCTTTAAGTAAATAGTATTATAATAAGCAGTAACATTTATTATAAAAAAATAAGCAATTACCTTTAAAAAAATAACAACATAAGGCATTTAGTACTTCTCAGATTCTAATAGTATAACCATACTCAAGTTTTGACTGACGTACCACCTAAAATTCACATCAACGCATTTAAAAATAAAGAAATTTAATGCTCTGAAGAGTCAAAAACTTTAAGATAACTGAAAATTATTTTATTTTTCGAACATTGAAATTTTTCATTTAGTTTTATATAGCTTTACTGTATAGTTCTGTATTATTTGCTACAAAGGCAAAAGCCTTTATTTTGGCATGTTTCACGTTGGCGTAAAGTATTTGCAATGAGGTTACATTTAAGTTTTTTTTACAGGGTGTTGACGTACACAGTGCACAACTCTCCTACTAAAAATATCAAAATACCTAAAATACGTTTTTTTAATCAATGCCCATAGCATATTATTTCAATAAAGGCCCATCTCCCTTTAGGAATTCTCAGGCTGTGTCAGTGGTTTAACTGAAATTATTATGCCCCCCCCCCTGCAAAATCAGGTTTTGAGCCCCAAACCGGATCTTACAACAATGGGTATGGTCAACTTGGCGTCAGTCAAGCTTTGCCCCATCCCCCACGACGTGGGTTTGCGGGGGTGTACATTAATTAGCTACTAGGATTTTATTGGACTTTTATGCATATTAATCCGCACTAAAAACATGGCGAGGAAAAATTATATTGTCGCACTTTAAAGCTGCATGAGGGCTTTTGGCGACGGACCTCGAAATTTTGAACGATGGTCAAGTGACGAGGATGACACCACCTGAGCTTGCACCATCCCTCTCCTAACTTCCACACAACACCAAAGGTAAGACGTCTCAGCCTTGACTTATCAAACGTATATCAGACCCCTCTACACGGCGGATCTTCAGAGGCACAACACTCGGAACTCTTGACACGCGAGCCTTAAGTCGGTGACCTTGAACACTAGGCTACTGCAGCCACTTGTAAACATGAAAAAGTGTGGGCTACCTATCACAACACATCGAGAGTTTTCCTTTCAAAAATGAATCAGAACAAATTGCTCTATTTTCAACATTGGCTTAGCTAATCCTGAGTGGGCCCTGTATCAAAGTTCCTTAGGGGCCCTTTAACAATTTGCAATTTTTTGCTTACCGTTTTGAGGCCCCTAATGCTTCGGGGCCCCTCATCATTGATACAATGGTAGCTACGCCACTGACTTTCAGGATAACGATAATGACTGAATACAGTGATAGCAAAATCGTGATTAGAGTTATTTTTCAGCGATATTTCTTTTTTTTTTAAATATTTAACTGAATTTTTAGTTGAATTGTTGATAAATTGTTACTTAACTTTGCATTGTTCTATCTCTAATCAAGTATCTCAATCATTTAAATCAAGAAAAATGTTGCGTAAAATTTTTATCCGATACTATTGTCTGATATTTATTATCTATTGTGTGATGATATTGAATATAAAAAATGCACTTAAATCAGCATTTCTCAAACTGTGAGGCGCAAACCCCTAAGGGGAGTGATAAATCTACGAGGGGGGTTCGAGCATACTGAAAAGTCAAAAACAGAAGATTATTTTTAAAAAAATATTCATTTACTGAAAGTAAACGAACAAAATACATACTGACATAATAAAAAAATAAAATACACATTTACATTGATACAATAAACTTATAAATGTATCAGTATTGCATAATGTATTTTATAGTTAATTTAACAATTCTAAGTTAAGAACAAGCTTAATAATTACTATTGATCCTATGGGCTAGTCATACATAAACTATATGCAAAAATTAACATTTATATTGATAATGTGTACGGTTTATAATTAATCTCTTAACAGCCGATTAAAATTTACGCGATTCGCTCCCCAATGCTATCGTTTTCCTCGTTAGGTGCGCGTGTTTGATGTACTCGTATAAGGGGGAGGAGGGAAGAAATAAACAAATCCTCTGAAATAAGTAAATCCTTCGCAAACATTGTCAATGTCTTTTTATTGCATTGCAAAGCCTTCGGAATAATTATATGGACAGCAGTGCACAGAAAAGATCGTACTTCGGAAAGACGTATATATACGTCCGGGGCAATTAACGCTTTGGCTGAGCGAAAGATTTATATACGCCGGTGCACTTGAGAAGTTAAAGTCGTATTGTGTAGCTTTAGTGGCAAAGTATGGTATTATTGAATTTATTGTATAAAGGAGGGAAATTATGATTGAATATTGGGTCGCAAATACTAAAAGTTTGAAAAGCACTGACTTAAATCCTTTAAAGAAGAAAAGCATTATGTATGTTTAATAATTTTACTTGAAAAAATAAGCTAAATCATCTACTTTTGGTTTAAGAAAATATTGTCATAGCTTTTTTTTTTTAACAATAACGTTAAATAAATTACAACAGAGATTTTTAATCATAAAATTCCGAATAAGATTTTTTTTCCTTTTTTTTGCTGTAAAATAAATTTCAAATAATAACAGAATTTTCTTATTTTACTGTAAATGAAATTAAATCTTCATTTAACTTTCTACCAAATAAATCAAGTGGATGCGACTTTAAAAACCTTTTGAAAAATGAGGTTTTAAATAAATTTTCTTTTTCAGAAAATTTGCTTCATATTGAAATTGTTGCTGATTCATGCAGATTTATACATTTTATTTTGTTACACAGATCGAGGTTCGAGAACTTAAAGCTATGAGTCTCACAGAGTAAGACAGTTCTTCAGAAGCGATGAGAATTTACTACACAAAAACAATCCTTGAAATACAAGATATAGCACTAAAATTCACTTAATAAATCCCAGTAGGTCTTCACACCTTCTACATCGCTCAGACGCAACTATCAGTGTCTAAAATAAAAGTATGTTAAAGATTATTCACAAGCACCGGCTCGTCCTATTCAATAGCCGAAGTATTAACTAATCGCTGGTCGACTCTTCCGGTCAAATCAATACTAACTCAGTTTCGGCGAGCGACTCCCTATTGATAGTCTGCATGAATTTTTCTCGGAAAAATCCGCAAATGTCACAGGTCGTGATGTTAGTAGATTTCAGTAATTTCCAGAAGCATCCCCATAGTCACCAAGTGGCCAAAAGGATGCTAATTTGGCTCTATCGCCAACATTTCGCCAAGTTTCCATTGAAATCCCATTATAATGTAAGGAACGGCGTTAAACTTCCGAATATGACAATTTTAGCATAAAAATAAATACATCAAAAAGTAATATCAACGCATTTACACATTCAGATATAAATTATTCACACTATTTTAAGCATTCGTTACACAAAACTCGTAACAATATACTTGGATGGTTTGTGACGTCCATAAGATGTAAGAAAAATATAAAATGCCCTTTTTTATTCCAAAATAAAAATCTTTAATATCAATAATGCATACAGAATGTATGTCAGGTGTCATCCTCGTCACTTGACAATGGTTCAAAATGACGAGAGTTACATTAACGTCGCACTATAAACACGAGGGCTATTGGCGACGTCATTTTGTACTGATCAAATGGCTAGGACGACACCTGAGCTGGAATCTTCCTCTCCGAACTACCAGACCACACCAACGGGAGAACGTTTGAGCCTCGACGGATTTAGCAGGCATTAGTCTCCTCTGCACGGTGAGTCTTCAACGGTACTAGGCTCGAACTCATGACACGCCAGCAATGAGTGACCATAACTACTAAGCTGCCGCTGCCACGGTGTGGAGGGAGAATAGGGGGGGGGGGACTGAAGGATTGCAAGAACGGAGACCCTTCCCTCGCTCCCACATTGGCAAATCGAACTGGAGTTCCATTTTGTTTTATCTTGTGAATGTCTTAACCCGATAAATATTATCCAGAATGATAAATATTTTGAAATATAAACTTTATTTGATTTTAATTAAACAATACTGTTTATCCATTGTGTGCATCGGTCATAACTTCTATGTCAGGCATGCTGTTAGTACAAAGATTTATTGGTTTTAATATTTCCCACGTTTAAGGATTTTACGGATTCTTTTTATGGTGTTTGATGGAATCTTATGCTAAAAACTTTTGTAAGAAACACCCTACTGCTACGTATAATAATCTTAGTGACGCGAAAGTAGCAAAGAAGAGTTCAAGATAGATTTGGTTGCCGCGGTAGCCTAGTGGTGAAGGTATCGGACTCATGGCAGGCGTGTCATGAATGCGAGCCTAGTACCGCTGAAGACCCGCCGTGTAGGGAACGATGCACGTTATGTCGAGACTCAAATGTCCTCCCGTTGGTGTGGTGTGTTAGTTAGGAGTAGTAAGGGTGCCAGCTCAGGTGTCATCCTCGTCACTTGACAATGGTTCAAAATGATGAGGTTCTTCGTCAAAAACCCTCAAGTAGCTGAACAGTGCGACGTTAATCTTCACTCAAGATAGATTTGTGTGTATCAAGGAGATAAAGATAAATATATTTTACATTTATTATTCTAGTGTGGGATTTAATTACATACTGACGTAGACTTTTTAAACAGTTCAACATGTGTTATCGATGTGAAAAAAGTTGATTTAAAGTTCCAAAAAACTTTTTTTTTTTAAAAATTAAATTGCAAAAAAAAAAAAATTTGGTAGTTACGCATTTTGTTGACCAATTTCACCAAATAAAAAAATGTCGCCGTTTCAAAAGACGTCGCCAAAGAACTTATTGTTTTTGAACACGCATGGGAACAGTTTTCCTCTTTTGGCTTCATATCCCAGTATTTGGCAAAACATTTGGCTCCAGTCAAATGGGAACCTTAAAATCAAGATGTAGAAAACACGCTAAATTTCTGACTTATACCATCTGCTAGTATTACAAATAAGTGACATTGTTTTTAAATTTATTGGCATTTACTGGTTGCTGATCTTATATAAGTAGATGAGTTTTTTTTTTCAAGTATCGTCAATCTGTTAACAGCAATTAGTTTGAATTTAATGTCATTTTCTTTCCGTTATGCTGTTGACTTATTACGACAAATTATGGCTTATATCAGTTGCTAATATTATAAATATATAAAGTTGATGAAACCTCATTGTAATTTAACCCTTTATTTTCAAAAACTTTAATGCATGTGGCATTTATTTGATAATTAAACTTAACTTTCCATCATTGTGTCGTGGCCGCGGTAGCCAAGTGGTCTAGGCATCGGATTGTGGCTAGCAAGTCAGGAGTTCGATCCCAGTACCATTGAAGACCCGCCGTGTAGAGAAGCAATGTATGTTAAATCTGTCGAGAGCTCAAATGTCCTCCCGTTGGTGTGGTGTGGTAGCAAGGGGAGAGGGGTGCCAGCTCAGGCGTCGTCCGCGTCACTTGACCATGGTTCAAAATGACGCGGACCGTCCCCAAAAGCCCTCGTGTAGCTGAACAGTGGGACGTTAATATTCACTCTCACTCAAAAACGTGGCCGCGGTAGCCGAGTGGTCTGGGCATCGGATCGTGGCTAGCATGTCATGAGCTTGATCCCAGTATCACTGAAGACCCGTCGTGTAGGGGAGCGATGCACGTAAAATCTGTCGAGCTCAAATGTCCTCCCATTGGTGTGGTGTGGTAGCAAGGAGAGAGGGGTGCCAGCTCAGGTGTCGTCCGTGTCACTTGACCATAGTTCAAAATGACGCGGACCGTCCGCAAAATCCCTCGTGTAGCTGACGTTAATATTCACTCACTCACCCATCTTTGTGTCTGTAGTGCATTTACTGAATTGGGTAATATCGCCAAAGTGCGCGTTGTCAACAACTCAGAAAAGCACTCGCCAATCCATGGTCTCCAAAACTGGTAAGCGTTCTGAGGAATTTATTAACAAGGTATTTCTTTTAATCATATTTTTCCTCATTAAAGCATATTTTTACTTAGTAAACACAAATTATTTTTGATATTTCCTTACTATACCATTGGCGAATTCCCGTCAAATCGAAAGACGTCGCCAAATTCCGAGGTATGCAGCCAATAGTGAAAACCGTTCCTACGCATATTTGAATATAACAGCAGTAACAATAACAAAGTGTGGTGACGTTTTTTGATTCGGAAAAATTGATTGACAATTTGTTACGTAAGTATCAATAATTCCTTTCATTTATATTTTTCATTTTTTATTTTAGCTCCAGCCAAAAGAAAATTAAAGAACTGATGAAGAGAAGGAATCGCACGTTCAAGAAAGGAATTCCGAAGACGTGTCAACTATTTTCAAAGAATGTTGATAAATGTTTGATATGAAATTTATTCTAATTTTTGTTATATATATGGACATGGACATTTGTTTTTTTTAGAGAAAAAATGGACAACTACTTTGATAATTGGAATTGTAAATAAAAAGTATGATTTAAAATGCAGATGATGGTTAAAATTTATCGAAAAAAGTTTTAATCATGAAAAACCATCAACATTTTTACTTATTCAGTTACAGAACTGTTTAAAATAACATTGATTATTTATTTCAGTTTTAATTATAATCGATTTAGACTTTTATTGGCAGGCGGCGATTTTGACAATTATTTTCGTAGTATTTTTACGGTTCCCGGAAACGAAAAAATACCTTTTTTAATAGCAATTTTATGTCTAAAAAAGGTCAAAAAATAGAAATTTACAAAATTTTGTGAATTTTTAAAGAAGTTATACAACATTTCTTTTCAAATTAATTTGGAATCATTGGAAAAGGTAAAAAATGTACCAATCTGCTTAAAAAATAGTTTTATCTCTTTTCGGAATTTAAATTTTAAAAACAATCCATAGATATTTCCATTTTAGAAATTGTGTTTTTAATTTTAAAAAACATTTCAAATAAATTACATATTAAAGGCAGTTATTTTTCAATCAAAGAGAATGAATCAGTCAAAATAAAATTCCAGCTTGGCTGAAAACCGGATTTTGACGTTAACATATGTCATTGAAAAATTATTATTTCAAAGATATGTTTCACGTTAATCGCAAGTTAAAAGCATTTATTTTTTAATCTGCGAATAAATTAAATCAAAAAAGCTACGTCTTAAAATTTCAGTTTGCCTTAAATCAATTTTCAGCGCGAACTTATGCCATTGTTGCATAGGTTATGAATGCATGGCCTGACGCTGCACAGGCTGTTTCGGGTGTTTAACTTTTTGCCATTTCCTCTTCCCCTCTCGATGACATTACTTCCCCGTTAGTGTGTGATTTCTATATTTTTGTCATAAAAATTCCCTTTCTTGAAATTTCTTCCACGTCTTTTTTCCCTCCATTTAGCCTGGTGTTGACCAGTTTTTCCAAGTTTATCCCAATGGAAATTTCCCTTTTCCCTGTCGGTGCCAGCACTTCTGGATGAGGGTGTATGCGCGATATAAGGGATTTCTATACTTAGTTATTAAACTGATCTTTTCCGAAAAGTCTTCAATTTCTTTTCCTTTTTACAGACAAGTTTCTTTTCCCTCAGTTTAGCCTGGCTTTACATGGGCCTTTTTGTGTATAAAACTCTTTTTCCCTTTTTTCCCTTCTTTCTTTAAATTTCTATTTTCGATTTGTAGTTTACAAAACTAATGTACAACAAACAATGTGCGAATCATTTTGTAATGAATAATAAAAAATAATACCGATTTAGTTTTTCGAAAAATATTAATTTATATCCATTTTTATTAAATAATGAATGAAAAAGTGATTGCTTATTTTTCAGATGTTTGATTATTTGATTAAAAATATGTAACTATAAAAAAGAAGTATGGGATAGAAAGCCTAGGCACATTTGTTTGCATTCACTGTATAAAGAAAGATTCAATAGAAAATAATTGTATCTGAAAGAAACATTTCAGCATTTTCTTATATTCTTAAAAATTTTCACTCTAACTCGCTTTTTTAAAAATAAAGAAAACTATGAGTTGTGATGTATCAGAAAGTTGTTTCTTTCTGCACATGCTCCATAAACCTCAAACTGGTCAATTTGTAAAAAATGTAAAGCATTGTAGAAATTGGCATTTTAATAAAATATATATTTCAAATTAATCACAGGTTAAAAGCATTTATTTTTAAAAATAAGAGTTAACTCAGTCATAGAGCTATGTCATGAAATTCCAATTTGGCTGAAAACCGATTTTCGACGCCAACTTTTGTCATTCTTGTAACAATAACGTTGTTACAACAATGCAGACAAATCAAAGTTACTTAAAGACAAAACAAAGCAAAATTATTTTGATATTTTTAGAATATTTGTTCGGGAGCACCTAGAACCCTAACTCTGATTTTTAAAAAAAAATTCAAAAACCTTCCCAGGGATATACTGAATAATTTCCCAAATTTTCACGGCGATTGGATGTATGGTTTTTGAATCTATCGAGTACAGACAGAATAAGGTTTTTCCATCCTCTTCAATGATCACACATTAGTTATGTGACCAAATTGATCTTTAATTTAACAATTATTTAAACATTTACACACGACATCACAAAACGGAACGACACTTAACAAATCTAACAGAGTTCTGATCTTCCGCGCAACTCGTTTGCGCAGCTCACGAAATCCTTCTTCAAATTCCCGAAGGGATTATTTAACGGCCGATCTCGAATGATTTAAGGGATTCTTACTCCTTCTCCCAATGGAAAAGCATCCGTCTGAAGACGATACGCCTGAAAATAGACTAAAAAAAACAAAAATACATGGACACAATTTAGAGAGAAATAATTGAAAATTGGTTATGCGCGCAGAGCCCCAGATAATATAACTCCTCGGAGACACATAAATATACATACATTATAGTAAACTACATAATAGAAATAGAAATTTCACAAAAAAAACCAAGAGAATAATACATAGAACGAATACTCTATATATATATATATACTTGCATATTAATTAACTTTTTTTTTACTATACTTCTAAAAAGAACCTTTAGTGAATATACATAAAATGAAGCAAACAAAAACCCTACTCAGAAATTCTAAGTCTGGAAAGTGCACCTGCATTGCCATGAGCACTACCCCTTCTATAGGAAACTTTAACATTGTATCTTTGTAAGGCCAATGCCCATCTGCTCAATTTGGCACTGTGAGGAGCACTATTGGTAAGATATATCAAAGGGTCATGATCTGAAATGACCTGGATTTGTGACCCAAAGATCCAAGTGTCAAATTTACTAAGCGCCTCTAACACGCTAAAGGCTTCGCGCTTGATCGTGGACCACTTCATTTGGGCCGAAGTCAGTTTTTTGCTAAAGAAAGCAATTGGCATTTCCTCCATATGGTCATTGTATTGAGCTAAACAAGCGCCAATGACAGTAGCGGAAGCATCTGTGAATAGTTGAAAGGGGCGAGACAAATCTGGTGTATGCAGAGAAGGCATTTTTAGAAGTTCCTCCTTAAGTTTAATGAAAGAATCTTCAGCTGACGACCCCCAAGGAATGTCCTTCGGAATGTTCTTTTTAGTCAAGTTAGTTAAGGGCAATACTAACTGTGCGAAGTTCGGGATATAAACTCGATAATAACTCGTGAGACCCAAGAAACTTCTGACTTCACTTTTTGTGGTAGGTCGACTCAGTTTCCGAATTGTTTCTACCTTTTCAGGATCAGGAGAATGTTTTCTTAAACCAACTATGTGACCTAAGAACTTGACGGATTTTCTGCCGAAGGCACAATTTCTCAGGTTCACCTTTAGCCCTACTTCTTGCAAAGACTTAAACACCTTGGCGATGTGATCGAGGTGTTCTTCCCAAGTTGTCGAATAGATAGCAACATCATCGATGTATGAGCGGCAGTATTTCCGATGCAAGAACAGAGCATTGTCCATGGACTTTTGAAAGGTGCTTCCAGCATTTTTCATGCCGAAAGGCATAACCCATTGATAATGCCCTGAATGAGTCACAAATGCTGTCAAAGGCTTGGCCTTATCCTTCATTGGGATCTGCCAATAACCTTTCGTCAAGTCTAGTACACTTATGAATCTTGCTTGGCCAATTTCAAAAAGAAGGTCTCTTGCGTTCTGCATTGGATATGCATCAGTAATTGTGGCATTATTTAAAAGTCTATAATCTACACAGAGTCTTACGCTTCCGTCCTTTTTAGAGACGCATACGATAGGGTGAACCCATTCACTTTCACTAGGCTCAATCAGTCCTAATTGAAGTAACTCGTTAATTTGTTTATTTACTTCTTCTTGAAGGGCTATCGGTATGCGATAAGGTTTCAGTTTCTTTGGAATGTAATCGTGCATTAAACTCGCTGAATGTCCTTTTACCTTAGCAGAGCCTGGAACAGAGCTAAATACGTCTGAGAATTTAGAGAGGAGGTCCGCAAGCTGATGTTTTTGAGAATTTTCTAGACCAGAAGAGCTGTCCATTACATGGTTGTAAATGTCATTTGAAGTCCAATTCTACTGTATCAGTAGGGGCATAGTGAAGTTCACCAAATTCATCGTCTTGGTCAAATATAAAACCTATTTGCTCAATTCTAGCTATGTACGGTCGCAATTTATTGAAGTGGAGTTCCTTTTCACTTCCATCCTCCATTTTTACTCTCGCTATATGTGGTCTCGGTAGTTCTATGATAGATGCGGGACCCATCCATTTTTTTAAAAGCTTGTGAGACGACGATGGGATAAGTACCAAAACCTGGTCACCAACTGCCAAACGTTTTTCTCTAGACCTAAGGTTGTATCTACTTGCATATTCGGCTTGCGCTTTTTCAGAGTTTCCTCTTGCCAGGTTATGAGCCTGTTTTAGTTTTTCAGTTAAGTCTCTCAAATATTCCTCAATGGACTTTGAGCTACCAGTGGGAATTTCCTTGTCACCGGTCCAAACCTCCTTCAATAGTTTCAATGGGCCATTTGGTAACCGACCGTAAACAAGTTGGTATGGCGAGACGCCTGTTGTGCTATGTGGCACTTCCCGATACGCAAACATGAGGTACGGAAGGTGAGAATCCCAATTATTTCCGTTTTCCTGAATATTTTTATTCAGCATTTCTTTTAGAGTCCGGTTCCAACGCTCTACAGCCCCCATGCTCTCCGGATGTCCTGGAGTAGCGAATCTTGGAGCTATTCCCAAGACGTCCTTGAAGGCTTCAGTCAATTCAGCAGTGAAATTTGTTCCCTGATCAGTGCAAATAATTTTTGGGAACCCAGTTTGGGTGAATATCCTCATTAAAACTTCACATGTTGTTTTTGCCTTGATATTCCAAACCGGTACGGCTTCTGCCCATCTAGTGCAAATATCAACTGCACAGATAATATACTTATGACCTCTGTGAGAAGATGGCTACAAAGGGCCAATACAGTCGACACTCCATACTTCAAATGGGTTTCCCGGTCGAACTATGGGTGTTATGGGAATTCTATCCCGGTAAGTGAGCTCTCTTCTAAGCTGACAGGTCTTGCAGCTTTGACAAAATGACCTTGCATCTTGTTTGAGTTTAGGCCAGAAGAAGGAATATTCGATGCGCTGTTTAGTTTTACTCTCGCCTAAATGTCCAGCTAAAGGTATTTCGTGGGCCACTTTCATAACTTCTTCTCTTTTGCAGGTGGGAAGGACAACTTGCTTTACATCTTCACCGCATATTGACTCAATGTGTATTAAAACTCCATCATATCAATTTCGTACACATTTTGTTTGTTCTTAGCCTGGCTCCAGACTGGTCCCAATGACTCGTCCATTCTTTGAAGTTTAACAAAAGATGATTTCATCGAATTTGTTTACGATGTCTCGGTCTCTTGCCCTAAGGCTAAAACAGATAGTTCTTCCTCACTTTCTGATTGTATATCTTTATCCTTGGTGCATTCAGAATCTCTCTGATTTTCAAAATCAAATAACTGAACATTTTCTAAAAGAATTTCATAAGCGGTGGCGCTAATCAACATGTCGTTGACGAGTTTCTTAGACACAGCGCACATGATTGGCACCAAGCCATGCTTTCCATCGTCTATTTTTAGGCTAAATACTTTAAGAGCAGCTATTTCCTTTTCACCAAACGCTGAAATGATTTGGATAGTTCCCTCACCTTCTCCATAATCTTTACTGATCAAGTCTTCGCGTAAGACTGATATTTGTGCTCCTGTATCGATTACTGCTTTTATGGACGTTTGTCCACATTTGATATCAACTAACTGAAGATCATCAATTCCATTCCTTGTGTTGATGGGAACGGAGCCTGTTATTGAGACTCTAGCAGTTACCACTTCCTTGGTAGATTCTAGTTCAGTTCCCTTAGCAGCAATTATGTTACTTCTGGCATTACGAGGTGGTGTCGTTCTTGTATTTTTCGGGCGTTCCCGAGCCAAATGTCCTACATTCTCGCAAATAAAACACTTAGGCTTAAAATCTCTACTTCTTCCCGTGTTTGACTCTATCGGCAGTTTAGTTTTCCTAAAAAATGGTGCATCTTTTGGCTGCAGATTAGCGCCCTTATTATCCGAGACAAACTTATTATTTGTCGACCTGTACCTCGCATCGTTCGAGTGGGCTCCCTTTACATTAGCCCTCGTATTCGTCTAGCTTATCAGCTAGGTCTCCTGGAACAATTGATTTAACCCAGTTGTCAACAAACTGTTCTCTTATGTCACCAGGGACACGACGTTACAACTGATCTGTAATCATGAGGTTCTTCAACCCTTCAAAATCATTTACACCAAGACCTCCAAGCCACTCTTCGAAATAGCTGGTTATTTCGAAAACAAAATCACGCCAAGATTGAGCTGGATTCCGCTGGTGTTTTACAAACTTCTGCCGAAAAATTTCAGCATTAAGTTTGAACCGTTTCAGCAATAGACCTTTAATATAGTCATAGTCGTCAAATTTTTCTTCTGCTTCACGAGCCATTAATTGATTAATTTCACTTGGTATAAGAGCCAAAAGAGCTGACACCCAGTGTCTTTTCTCGATGCCAACCCTCTTTGCCTGTCGTTCGAACAAGGTCAAAAACAAAACTATGTCCCCATCTTTCATTTCAAATTTGGGTACAACTTTTGTTAACTCATAGATGCTAACTTTAGCCTCAGGTGTAATTCTAACCGTAATTTTTCTAACTGAAATTCGCGATCAAGCCTTTCCTTCTTCTCAAATTCTTGTTGTTTAAGAATCATTTCCTGTTGCTCTCGAAGTCTTCTATTCTCAATTTCTTGTTGTTTAAGAACCATTTCCTCTTGCTCTCGAAGCTTTCTATCCTCTATTATAATTGTGAGTTGATTTTTGCTAAAGTCCTCATCATAATCTGGGTGTGTGGTAATTAGTTTACTCAAAACTGAAATTTTCATATTATCCCCCACATTAAGATCCAGCTCCTTTGCCAATAGCCTAAGATCCTCCTTTCGTGCCTTACCTAAATAAGCCATTTTTACTACTTGTTTACCTATCTACTCAATAATAAAATCAAGAAAATGAGAAGTAGAAAAAACTTTTGTTACAACTACTCCTCACAATATGTATTTAAACTACAACTTCACATTCAAGTTATGTCATGTAATAGTAATGAAATTTTAAGTACCCAAATACAAAATCAACCATCGTTTAGTATAAACATATACAAGTATTATGTCATAATTAATTAAATCACAAATAAAATAAGAGTAAAATATGACAATCTAAGAAAAATCACAATTCATACTCTATCTCAATCTTAGGTAAAAAAAAATTTATAGAATGAAATTTTATGACATGGGAAACAAAACAAAAAAAATCAAAATTTCACAAAACTAGAAAATATTATCTTTCGAAACAATTTCACAAAACTCTTACTAAAAAGAAATGTTTTGCTTTATAATTCAATAAATCAAAAAAAAAATCACACAACAACATAAAAAAATGATTTACGACGTAGAGGCTATTATTGATTCACCCACACGTGCCATGCATCGCTACAACGGATTGCATGTTTCATATAACTTCACAGCATTGCTACTACATTCAGATTACTCGTAAAATAGTCTTTGGAATACAATATATTTCACCCAAATATTTCAATTAACACTGCCGTATTGAACTTTTTTTTTAAATTTAACTCTAAATATGAATAACTGAAACGAAACTAATTTCAAAATTAATTCGAATCTAATTACTCTCAAAACTCTCGTATGCAAGACCCATTTAACACAAGAATACAGTAAATAAAATAAAAAACAAATGGTTCTTATATTTTTAATACACGTCGAAACCTGTCGAATACTGTCGTATCCAAACAAGTTTACAATTTAAAATACTGATGTATTTCAACAACCAAACAAAATTAATTGGCTAAAATACTTAACACATGTCGTGTTATTTACGAAATTTGCCGAATACTGGCGTATCCCAACAAATTTATCATTTAGAATACTGATGTATTCAAACAAAATTTAAATAACTAATATACTTAACACATGTCGTGTTATTTACGAAATTTGTCGAATACTGGCGTATTCAAACAAATTTGTCATTTAAAATACTGATGTATTCGAAAAAAAAACAAAGAAAATAATTAGCTACGATACTTAACACATGTCGTATTATTTACAAAATTTGCCGAATACTGACGTATCCCAACAAATTTATCATTTAGAATACTGATGTGATAAAACAAAAATAAGCACTGGCGTGAAAATATTTTTTTTTTTTTTTTTTTTTACATATTCATTTAGAGAACTTGTACACATAAATTTAAGTTTCATTTCTCTCTGATCACAATTGAGGAGTCATATTATAAAAATGAAGCGCTTACCTTATTTTTTTTTCCCAAAAAAGATTACTTCCGTTTTGTTTCGAGTGCTTTATTTTATTTCACGTTAATTTAATATCCTGGTAGGATCCTTTAGACTAAGCCAATAAGGTTTTTCCATCCTCTTCAATGATCACACATGTGGCCAAATTGATCTTTAATTTAACAATTATTTAAACATTTACACACGACATCACAAAAATCCAAGAGTTCTGATCTTCCGCGCAACTCGTTTGCGCAGCTCACGAAATTCTTCAAATTCCCGAAGGGATTATTTAACGGCCGATCTCGAATGATTTAAGGGATTCCTACTGACAGACACACATTCATTTATATATATACTAGCTTTCATGGCCCGGCGTTGCACGGGCTTATACCGAGGGTATAAATTAATCCCCATGTTAATTTCCTCCTTTTATTCTAACGCCAACACTTCTGTGGGGTTTCACGCGTACGATGTGAGTGCATATCCCGTGAGTGTGTGTCATGGCTTTGTTGCTTAACATTTTCCCTTCTCTTCACAAATTCTCGATCCTAGTACCACTGAAAACCCGCAGTGTAGGGGCGCGATGCACGTAAAATCTGTCGAGAGCACAAACGTCCTCCCGTTGGTGTGGTGGTGTAGTTAGGAGAGGGGGTGTCAGCTCAGGTATCGTCCACGTCACTTGACCATGGTTCAAAATTACGTGGACCGTCCCCAAAAGGACTCGTGTAGCTGAACAGTGGGACGTTAATATTCACTCAATCTGCACAAATTCAGCACTTCCAATATTATTTTCTGAAATTACTTTGATTTCTTTCCTCTCCGCTTAGCCCAGCGTTGCACGGGCTTTTACCGAGTGAATAACTTCACCCTCATGGAAATTTCGTGTTTCCCTCAGGCCGATAGCACTTTTGTGTGTGTGTGTGTGTGTGTGTGTGTGTGCGCGCGCGCGATGTGAGTGATTTCTTTAACTATGTCATAAAAACTCCCTTTTTCGAAATTTGTTCTTGCTTAGGGTGTGGTGTGGTAATTATTAAAGATGGGTGAAAGCTCAGGTATCGTCCTCGTCACTTGAGAATGGTTGAAAATTTCGAGGTCCGTCACCAAAACCATCGAATAGGCAAACAGTGCGAATTTAAAAATCACCCACTCACTTTCCAATTCTTTCGTTGCAATTTTTTATTGCCCGGAAACAAAACTGTAGCATTTTTAAAAATAGTTGTGTGCTGAAAAAAGGACAGGAAGTATAAATTTTTCAAATTACAAAATTTCACTACTATTTTAATTTTTGAAGTAAAATTGTGAGAATTTTTTGAAATATTCGACACGGGGGGAAAAGGTTTCATGCAATTACCTTTATAAAAGAAGAAATTATTAAATGATTGATTTAAGTATTTTGAGTGTTTTATTAAAATTTGTTCAAAAAAGTTTTTGGCTTTTTTTTAAAAACCACTGATTCTAAAAGTTTTAAAAATAATTTTTATTTAAAAGTAACGATGTTGATTAATTGTAGAAAAAATCATGAAATATGCAAAATATCTTTGTTTTTTAAAAAAAAAAGTTTTTTTTTTAAATTCAATAAAAAAAAAAGATAGTTTTCGGCACTTTATTTTTTTAATCACTGATTCTTTTTCTCAATGAACTTTTTAAAAATCATTTTCTTTTAAATTCATCGATATTTATAAAATACAAAACTATAACTTATTAATATTTTTACATTAAAATTGATTAAAAATGTTCATTTAGCAATTAATTGTGACATTCCGTTTACTTAAATATTGGCAGCACTGAAAATTTAAGTGGGAAAAATAAACAGAAATGAAAGCTTCTTGTTAGGAATTGTTGAAAAAGATAGGAATTACTTTGAATGATTAAAAATCAGAAAAAAACCTTTTTGAAGGCAAAAAAAAAAAAAAAAAATTTAAAGTACATATAAATAACAGAGGATTATGTTAAAATAAGTATTTATCAGTAAAATTAATTTACGTGGGAAAAATTAGCAGAAATGAAAAAAAAGGGAGTCCTAGATTCGAACTCGCAGCGACACGATCCGCTCTACGGTGTAGCGGAAGCGACGCGCTATCCAATTGAGCCACCCTGACCCGTAGCAAAAAGTGAAAATAAGCAATAATAATGAATGGGAGGTTCAAATTGAAATTAATTTTTAATTGGAAGGAATCCACAGGATATTCGCGCAACGATTGAAAGATTTCGATCAAAGATTACATTTAAATGTATTGCAAAACATTTATTGATTTTTGATATTTTAATAAAAGGCAATTAATAATAAAGAATATATAATATGAACATAGCTTTTTTTTTCTAAGGAAGTTATGCAAAAAAAAGTTTCGAAATGGGCAAATTCTTCGATTTTATTATGAAATTATATGTCAAAAAAAAAGAAATATACATTAGGCATTATTTTAAAGTAAACTATAAGTTTTATGAAAGAGAAAAATTTCGATACTGATAAATATTTAAAATGAATCTCAGAAATGCATTGAATGCATTTTATCATCTTAATCTGACATATATAGTTTTTTAATTTTGAAAATTATATAAAGAAAAATTGACGAAAAAAAAACTTCTTCACTCGCATTTTTTTTTTTTTTTAACTCGCCAAAGTTACTGATTTCCCCCTGTTTAAGGCAAAAAAATTTTTAGTGTAACCCTTGAGTTAGATGCGGTCGACGGCGAAACATTTCAAAAGTCTTTGGCGCAAAGCTAATTTTCGACGCCAATGTTTGGCTAAATGTAAAATCGCGTATTATTAATTATTTTAAAAATCATTACCTTCATTTTTAGGGCATAATTTTTGAGTTTCTGCTCTCAAACTTCACAAACTATTTGCAAAAATAACGTACTTTGAAATAAAAAATGTACAAATTAGTACTGTTTAAGTTATTTCTCAGAAAAACAGCAGTTTACGAAAATCACAAAATGTTTTTTAAAATCCGTAATTTTGAAGTAATTTTTTCAATCTTCGTATATGTTACAAATAATATTGCTTTACAAACGGAAAAAAGGTTTTGTGAGATTACCTTCATAAATGACGAAGGTATTGAATGTGAAGTAAAAATTGGGACTACTTTTTAAAAATTCGTTAAAAAAAAAGTTTTTGGAATTTTATTTTTTAAATGAATGGATCTAAAAGAGAAAGGCTTGAAGTTAATTAGTGTAGAATATCGATTTAATAACACGAAAAGAAATTCATACGCAACGATTTAGAAATAATTTTCATAAAAACGCATCAGTTTTAACACTATTTTAAAAAATTCGAAAAAAATAGAAAATATCGTTATTTTACAAAAAAAAATTATACCGTATCGTGGCAAAATAAATGATATTTCCGATTCTGTAATTATTTTTTGTCTGATTTCCACATCGAAAATTGGATGACAATTTTAAGATGGTCGAAAACGTCGGATCACCGCTCGGCCGAAACGGAACGGAAGTTCCGCCAAGTAAACAACCGCTAGGAGTTAAAACAATTAGGCTTTTTAAGGTTTTTAATTAATATCTTTTCAACTAATTACAATATCGGAATATAAATGGACAGTACGGCTTCCCCGGAAAATTCCCGATCTTTTGGTACCTTTCGCGACTTTCTGCGTGGTGCGGTTCGTGAGAAGATAGACGCACATACATAGATAGATAGATAGATAGATAGATAGATAGATAGATAGATACGTTTGTTTACCTTCGAATTTTAATAGTGTAAGATAGATAGATATTCTTAATCTATGCTGGGAACATTTATCATTATTAGCAAATATGACAAAACTTAATTAGATGCACACTCACAAACAATGCAAGCCTATCAACACCTGAAAATAACAAAATATATTTATTGTTCTGATTCAATCAGACTTGTTATAAGGCACAAATTTTTTTTATTTCTTAAAGGGGCTGCGGATTGGTGTTTTACCGTTGCAGACCTAGTATCCCCCCCAGGAGCTGATATCGCTTTTTTAGTGCAGCACCAAATAAGGGATATACCAAGCCCCTCAAGTAATTCTGACGCCCAGTTTCCTCCCCAGAGGAAGGCACCTGAGCTCTGACAATGCAAAACCGTACTAGGAATTTAATTTTGCCCAGACATCCAAGCCAGAGGCACTCAAGTGACCTTTTACATGCTGCATAATCACACAACATGTACGCTGTCGATTAAAGCACAAATTAAAGAGGGAGGGGGTAAAAAACAAGAGGATATATTTGGATAAATGACAATACCTAATACCTACTATGACAATTTCATAGAAGAAATAACAACATTTTGAAATATCTAATCCACAATTAATGCTTCCTTAGTTACATTTATGTTAGTAATATAATTCTAAACTCTAATTCAAATCATCATATCAACTCATAACTAACATTTGGTGTTCAAAGTTTTATTATTTATTGCATTAAGATTTATCATTTATAATTTGATTTTAACACAAAGTAAATACAGGGATTTTTAAATAAATAATATTATGATTATAAAATACTATTTATGCTATTAATTTATGGTAAATCCAATCACAACACATAAATAACATTAATATTCCTTCCTTATAAATAATATAAAAATTAAATCATCATAATTTAAATAGAAGAATGTAGTTTGTTTTCGTCATTTATAAACAGTTTCTCGTTTTCAGTATCACACTGAATTTTGATTACAATGAAAAGATATTGATTGAGTAAAAAACCTACGTTAAAAGTTAAAGTTAATTAAAAACATTCTAAGAATTAATATGTAACTCAAAAATTAAATTAATGCTACTTTAGTTCTCGTTATTTATTAAAATACATTTTTTTAATGAAATTTTTCAAACCTGCAATTGGGTTTTTATGTATCTATATTCAATGTGTGTGTTTCGTAAATTATATAATTTTAGAAATATTTTTTTGTAATTGCAGCATTTTCAATCATTTTAATATATTTTTTTCTTTTTTCAATAAATACTATAAATCTTAAACATTGTAGACATTAAGAGATTGTGTTTTACATTAGTACTTAGATTTGGGACATTCAATGGTTTTCCTCAACTTTAAATGTAAGCATTTCTTTTGTTTATATAATCACATTCATTTTTTTTTTTTTTGTATTTCTTTATTTTTAATACATAATAGAAATGCGTATTACAAAAAAGAATTATGTATATTAGATATGTATTACAAAAAATGAATTTTATTTTACTTTAGATTGATGACATTATGTTTTACACCATATTTTAAAAAGTTATTTTAGAGTTATTTGTTATTTTAAATATTTTATAATCTATTAAGATACTTTAAAATATTATATTAGAATAATAAATCTTAGAATTGGAATATTTATATAACAGTCTTAAGCAGTTAAAATGCAATTCATGTTTAACACTTTTTACATTCTTCAAATAAAAAATACAGTTTCAGTCACACACACATATCTTTAAAAACTATTTTCTGTTATTTAAAATAATACATTCTTCAAATTGTATGTAAATATTTTTTTTTTTTTTTGGAACTTATGGCTTAAATTTTTAAAAGAAGTTGAATAAGTGAAAAGATATTCAAACACATACTAACACAAAGTCAAATACTGAAAAAGAAAGTTTATCATATGTTAAAAGTCATGAAATTACACTATTTCATGAAATTACAGCATTGCTAAAAAAATTTTAGAAGGATGCCATTAAGGCCTGATTTCATTAGATTTTAAATGCACAAAAAGAATATATATATATATTATTTTTTTCACTTCTTAACCTGTTATTTTGGAATACACTTTTGATTTTTTTTCATTGAAAAGCAACTACATGCTGTTTTGTAATGTTTCACTTAAGCTGAAATACAAATGAGAGCTCAGCATTACAATCCTCACAAAGAGAAAAATCTTTCATTTAATTATCTTGATAAATTGGTATTTGCACATTAAATCTATGTCATTAAGGAATTTCAGCAACTGTTCTTAAGACGATATTAAATAAGTTCCCATAATAATCAAAATTCATGTTTAAAAAATCTTTGGGGATAAATCACTGGCACAGGGTTACTATGAAAATGACAATGAATTATTTTTATATATCAGGATGGATTATAAATATATATGTGTAAATATATCTATTTATATAATTTTATGTAACATCAGAAATTAATTTTCTTAAATATTTTTAAACATAGTACTAAACTCAGTGGTGCAACAGCCAATGAGGGTCAAGGCCTACTGTGCCTATCTCAGTTTTCATGATCTTGCGCATTGAGGTGCAAAAGAGTATAACTTTCACACACAACACATATAATTTATTCTTATATTAAGATTAGCCTTTTTGTATCAATGGACTAAATACATGTGACATCATAGTCACATGATAAATGATATCCTGTGTATCTAGATAACTAGTTTATGCAGTTTGCTGTTGCCAGCTTTTGCATTTTATAGAAACTTTCCTTTAAAAACTACATATTACTCAACCATAATAATGCACATAGGTAAACAAAATTCACTTGATTTAAAAGTACAAATATAATATAAGAATTTTTTTGTTTATAATTTTTAAAAACTTTTTCAAAAATTGTAATATTGGAGTATTTTAATTAAATTTGAAACTATCTAAAGTTTACAAGTAGAAACAACAAGTATGAGCATAATGTCAGTTTTGATTTTTAATGAATAACACAGGATTGCATTTATCCATGTGACTATCATGAATGTAGCCCATTGAATGAAAAAAAACAATGTTCTCAAATAGCTAAGAAAAAAATACATGAATCTTAAAATACATAATAATATAACACACAAACTCATACAAGCACATATATGTATCATTCAAAACCAACAAATTACTTCTTTTTTTTTTTTTTTGCATTTTGTTTTCCTAAAAGAAAAAATCAAATTTTTGTAATGGCAAGGCAAACAGAAAAAAAATTGGATTATAATCAATTAGTAGTAATTTTTTCAGGGCAGATTGTAGCAGGTGTGCAAAACAAGAAGGCAGCCAAGGCAAGGGGCAGCAGCAGACTGTATATAGTTATATCAATCAAGCAAATTTTTCTAGCAAATTTCTAAGAATAAAACTTATAATAAGTCGAATAAATATGAATTTTAAGTAGTTATTGAAAAATAAAAATAAGTCTTGATTTCAAGATAGCATAGAATAGTTTAAGAAAAATAGAGTGTTAGTGCACAGTGTGTTGATCCATTAATGTCTAAACTTTAATGTAATATGCTTAATATTACCTAAGACATAGGAGTGTTTAAATTCAATATATATTTTGAAAAATTTCAAGTTTCCAATTTTATACTAACCACTCAATTTAGAAAAACAAAATAGATGTGTCTATTTTCATTCTTAATCATGTTTTCCTTTTTATTCTTACATGGGTAGATGAGTTTATAATGTCAACGTTAAGTATTAATGAAACTATGAAAAATTCTTGAGAGGCATTAGGTATTAGCATGCAGGAGGCTGACATCCTAGAATTGGTCCTGGATTTTGCTAAAAACAAATCACTTTCAATCATGTTATCACATGTATGGTATTCCAATCTCTTAATGATTTTTAATATACACTAGAATAATGTTATTTAGTTCCTACTTTTTAAGTGTACATATTTAATAATTTTAAGGTATGTTTGTAATTCAGAGAAGTACTTTACATTTAAAACAGGGCTACATTTATGTAAATTATAGGATGTTGAATCCTCCTTTACATTTAATTCAACCCTTCTTCACCACTGAATGCATATTGCTTTCCCAAGAGGAACATTTGATATTATTTAAAATTACACTTTTAACAATGCATTAATATATTACAAGTATTTTTTCCTTGTGCTTCAAATATCCTTTTAAGAGTTTGTAAATTATACTTCTCAATTGTACTGTTGAGAAAAAATAACTGAAAGTAGATTTTTAAAAAATTAAATTATACAAATTCGCAATGAATATCAAAGCCAAAATCTTAATCAAGTTTTTCAATGAAAAGAATGAAATGTCTATTCATCATTCAAGGATGTCATATCCATTCCTTGTAAAAACATCAGTTCTTTTGTATGGTTTTAAATGTTGAATAGAAATTTATGGAGAACATGTAACTAAATTGTATCTTATTGATGACACACACGTGATCATTTCATCGTATTTGAATCACCAAAATAAGAAGTTTGCTAGAATGAAATTATCACACTATGGAATCTAAAAAAATCACCATATGCAAAACTGTACTCTTTTTTATGTTCCAGATAAATTCATATTCAATAGTAAAAGAGAGATCATATCAAAAACAATAAGACATTTTCTTATGTCTGAATTTGCATTCCATACACAACATTACAAATCAAAATAATTTTATTCATAAATGTTCTGTTAAACGTATATCACCAAATACATCTATTAATGTGCATCAAAATCTAATATATATTTAGCTTTTGTTTATATATCAGTAAATTCAAAGCATAATCAATTATCAATTTCTTAACAACAAATTATACATAAATTTTGAAAAAAATCAAGAGCTGTAAAAATACAAAAAGAGACAAGTATACTGTCAGATGAAATTCTCTTATTCAATATACATATAATTTTAAAAATGCACAATTTTTGTGATTATGCACCATTTAAACTGAATAGAAAAATATTAAATAATACCATGACATCACTTGATAATTTTTAGTAATTAAACAGATATTAAATAAACTTAATAGAAATTCTCATGTTTAAAAGGCTTACACTATGCTATACTTTAAGCATATAAATAAATCTCTCCTACTTCCATTAGATGCAAAATATTTGATAGTTAAAAAACAGTAGAGCCTAAATTCAGAAATAACAAATCTAAATGCTGCTTCTGAATTTCTTGGGAAAAAAATTTCAAAGAATGAAAAAGTAATTCATAAATATGTGTAAAACTTTGGGAGGGGGGGGGGAGAGAAATTTAAACACTTGTAAATTTAGAAATTAACTCTTGAGACCAAATTAATTCTTTTGAAAAATTTCACATTATCTCTCCTTTGCTTACATGAGAAAACAAATGCATGATTAAACTATCTTTCCGAGAAAATGTTTTACCACATATCTCGCACACATGTGGTTTATCTTTTGTATGAGTAAATAAATGTGCATTTAAATTGTCTTTTCGTGCAAATGCTCTGCCACAAGTTTCACAAGTGTGAGGCCTTTCCTTGGTATGAGTAAGCATGTGTTTCTTCAAAGTATCTTTCAAACAGAATGCTCGATCACACATGTTACAAACATGAGACTTTTCTGTTTTATGAGTTAATAAATGTCTACGCAAACTGTTTCTATGTGCAAATGTACGGTTACAAAAATCACATCCAAAAGGAGTTTCCTTAGTATGAGTCAACAAATGGGAACTTAAATTGGCCTTTGTTGAGAAATTTTTGTTGCAGATGTCGCACACATGTAACTTTTCATTAGTATGACTTAACATGTGAGAGTTCAAATTTGATTTCTGAGTAAATGTTCGATCACAAAGATCACATTTGTGAGGTTTCTCTCCTGTATGAGTCATTAAGTGAATTTTTAAAGTTTTCAAAACAGTAAATGCTTTGCAACACAAATTGCATACGTGAGACTTTCTTTTGCTAGAAGTTCGTAAATGAGAACGTAAAGAGCTCTTACGAGCAAATCCTTTGTTGCATTTATCACAAACGTAAGGTTTTACTTCAGAATGAACTACGGAGTGCTTACTCAAATAACTTCTCTGTGAAAAAATTTTTAAACATGTTTTACACGCATAAGGTTTTCTTTTTGAATTAGTTCGTACACGCGAATTTAACTTAGCGTTACTGCTCAAGACTTTGCTAGACACGCGAGAATCAGCCTTTTTTTCCAGTTCCTTCATTGTTGTACAGGAATTTTTTAAAGTAGGTAAATTTCAGAAAATTATACAATAAATATGTGAACACCGCCGAGCAATTATATCTTCACATCAATGTCAACAAAAAAGCGGATGGAAACAGGAAGGCTCAAAATATAACGAGCGAAACCATAGGAGGAAGGGAAAGAAAGGGAAAACTGATATCGCAAAGGGAGGAAATGCAAAATTTCCCTGAATGAGAGGGAAGAATATTCGGAATCAAAGCGTAATAAACCGTTATCCCTCAAAATCAAATTTAAAAACATCCCCAAACCTAACCCTTGTGTATGCCCCTACCTTCCCAAAAACCAATAGATCTTTTTAAATTTTAAAGCTTGCGCCTTGGCGCTTTTGTCTATGCTTTTCAAAATATATCTCCCCTTCACTCAAATGGGAGGTGTATATTGTATACTGAATTTATTCAACATAGATACAATCAGTGCCCTTCCCCCGCATTGAGAGAGGGGCAGGGTTCTAGGGAGCCCAAAGCCTGACTGACACCAAGTTGCCATCTTTTGTAAGATCCAACTTGGGGCCCAAAACCTGACATTGCAGCAGGAGGGGGGGGGGCAAGATTCTCCGTTTGCCTCTGGATACAATATACTGTGATGCGGTGTTTAAGATTGTGGACTAATGCGCCCAGAGATGAACTGTATCTTGAATCTATCTTAGAATGTACGGAGTACAGAAAAAAGAATATTTTCATCTTCCACTTTGCATTGAAAGTTGTAAATGATCATTTCAATCCAAAAGTAAATTTTTAAAAGCTTTTTATCAAACCAGGTCAGTGGTGTAACGTAAACCCCCGCATTTCGGGTTAGGCAGGGATTCTAGGGGTCCAAAGCCTGATTGACACCAAGTACGTATTTAGCTTGGGGCCCCAAAATCTGATTTTGCAGGGGGCCCTAGTGTTCTCTGCTACGCCACTGAGTTTGGTAATAGTTTTATTACTTTCGGAAATTCTGCAATATAACCAACCTATTCCTAATCAGAAAACAAGTAAAATTACTTGTGTCTGTGTGTGTGTATGTGTGTTTATATATTAAACCGTCGAATAATCTCGTCAAATCAAAAAGAGTAGCCAGATACCGCGATATACAGCCAATAGTGTAACCATTCCCCCGCAAGTCTGATAGATAAAAGGAACAAACAAGGCCGGACGTGTAATGCGCAATTTCGTTGGCAGCACCTATTCCTACTTTTTACAGCCTTGGAATTCAAATTCCTCTGTTTTGGGGTTGGTATATTTGGCTCTCTATGAATTATTGGCTACTTTCAACGTAATTAGAAAAAAAAGTGCTATGTATTGTATTTTTTGGATATGGTGTGTTGAGTATGTGTGCATCTAACCTATTATAAATATTGTGCGTTTATTGTTTATAACTTTACTACTGAACAATTTTAATGTTTTTCAATTTTTGTTTGAATTTTAAGATATAAATAGGTTTTCATTGTTTATTTGTTGTATACAAGTTCACACACATTAGAAATATGGTATGTTTATAAAATAAGAATTAAGATTAAATTTTTAAAAATATTAAGTGAAACTGGAAAAACAAATGTAGAACTGTAACTATATTGTAGACTTAAAATAGAAGAGTAAAATATTTTAGTTTATTGATATATTTTTGATTATTTGCAATTTTTAGTAAATTTTTATTAATCCTTATAACATTTGAATCAGGTTTAGCAAATTTTTTCTAAACAGACACTTGAGGATTATTGTTACAAAATCCTTTTAACTTTTGCAGCTGAAATTAAATCATATTTTCATTTAGAGCAATATTCTTATATATATATATATATATATAGTATAATAAAATGAAAAAAATAATAAGACAAAATTATACTACCCACAAAGCTAAATGATAGAAAACAGATTCTAAGAAACATAACTAGAAAAATATTGATATATAAAATAATAATTATATATATATATTATTCATAAAGAAAGAAAATTGTGTTTTATATTTATCTATATCATATTGACTGTTATAAAATGGTAGGAATTAGATGCATTGCCTTTTAAATACTGTTTAGAATTAAAATTATTTTCAGCTTATGCTAAACAAAAATTGACTTGAATTCCATATAATTTTTCAGTTAAAAAACAGTCCAAAATTATGTTTATATTGTGATTTAGCTAATATATAAAGGGTATAATTTATTTTTCAGAGAGTTCTGTTCTTACTTTGCTGAAAATTCATTATAACCATTGTTCACAATAAGATTCATATTTCAACTATGCTTAAAACGTGTGATTAAACTTAAAATTCTGTAGTATAAAACTGAAAACATTTTTAAAAAATTATTAAAAAGTATAGTATTATAATCATTTCGATCATCAGTAGTATTGATGTACTTTTTTTTAAAAAAAAATTTTAAAGTAAATTTCATGAAACAGTATTATTATTATTTTTTTTTTTTTAGCTATATTGAGTAGAGATAATTTTAAAATAAGTTTTCAGTACTTCAAAATTAATTATTAATGGCAGGAAAATAATAATAAATTTTCAAAATACCTTAATGTATATTTTGCCTGGAACACATATTCCAGTAAAAACAAGGTTTTGATATAGGTTTTGAAAAAAAAAAATAATTTTTTTCTTACAGAATTCTTTTTTAAAAAAATAAGATTTCTAATAATAAGAATATATTATTATTATTACATGACAGTGGCTGTTTTCTTTCATTGAATTATAATTTCTTGAAATAAAAATTTGATGTATTGAGATATACAAATTAAATATTTGTTTTAAAAAATGAGATTGATTTTTCCTGAAAATTTTACTTTAATGAAAAAAATGTATAAGTTTTTCTTCCTCCTTTTTTTTTTTTTTTAATTTGGGGTTGTTAAAAAGAAGGATTAATACATTTTTTCTTTCTCGTGTTTAATTCCTTTAATAATTTCCTTTGAACTTGATTGTACATTATCCCAAATTTCCCGTTACTGTTCCGAATGTTCAGTGCTTGCTTCAATTCTGTACCAAAAGTTTATAAACAAATATTCAGTTTTTCAATTCTGATGTATTGCTATCTTATTCATTTTCGAAGTGACCTCAGGATGAGAGGTATTATATGTTTTACAAAAAATAGCACTTTATTTTTTTGTTATATGAAATTTCTTAAAAAAAGCAGTGATATATAACACTTAAGGGACTGTAAATTTTGTAATAAAACGGTGATTAATAAATCAGAAGGTTAAAACACTTCTACTATAAAACAGAACATACACAAAACATTTCATTTAATTTTTTTCAAAATTTTTTGAGCAATCGCTGGCTCCGTTTGAGCATTTAAAAAACACATTTCGAGTAAAACGCGTTTTAAAGTATGACATATCTTGCTCAATGTAATGGCATCTTCTCTTACTAAAACACTTATAGTTTTTGTTCTAGTGAACAGAAAATAATAAATTTGGTATTTTTATAAAGCTAAAAAGATGACCTATAAAATAAAATCATAAAAAAATTGTCAATTTTAAGGAAATTCACAATTTTAGGGTAGTCAGATACCATTCACACTTCTAAATTAAGAACAAGTTTAAAAATTACCAGTGATTCATGTAGGCTTGTCATATACAGAATTTAATATTTATCTTGATAGTTTGTACAGTTTATGATTAAAATCGTGTATTGTAGCTTTAACGTCAAAGAGCATTTTTATTGCACTCAATACAATTTTATTGTGTGAAAGGGGCGCGATGAAAATTATGATTGAAAATTGGGTCGCAAGCATTAAAAGTTGTAAAAGCACTGTCTTAGTAGCATCATTAAAGAAATAATTGATTTAGCTTCAACTGATTAAAATTTAAACGCAAGTGAGTAAGTAAAGAACCATTAATATTAAACAGGCTTTTTTTTTTCGAAATTTTTAATTGTAATGTTTTTTTCTCCTATGTCGTTATCAATTTTTGCCTTTAGTCCAAAAAGAGATTAATTTCATTAAAAAAATTAAATTTTTTAATTTGGGTAAAGAATTTTTGTCTCTGTGTATATGATAAAGTTGAAAATAAAAAATCAAGATAGTAATAGCATCTGCAAAATAAAGATAGTGTGACATATTTATTTATTATAAATTAAGTAAATTCTTTGTATTCGAATGTCTAATAATTTATTTCATTAGAACATTTATTTATTCCTTCGAAATATTTCTTTCTACATGTTTCGTTAATATCTACATTTGAAAATTATTTATCAAAATATTTGGGAGATTTCGTAGGAGATCAGAGGTAGATTTTAAAATGTATGTTTGCCTCACAAAATTATACTAAGTTTGCAAGGAGTATGGATGAAAATATATTTAAACACTTTTTATTACTTTAAACCGTTTTCAGTTTTATTAATAATTACATGGCATGCATTTTTAATTTTTAATGTAATTACATACGTTTAAAAATCTAAAAATGTTTGAGTCGATGCTGAATCGGAAATGGATGAAATAAAAAACGGTATTCCCCTTATTTTATATAAGATTTAAAAGCAACTTGTTTTTAGATTTTTTGAAATTTTGATGTATTTCCGTTAGTGGAAAAACCTAATTACTACGTTTAGGGTGACAATTTTGCACAAAACAGATTATTTTGCTTAGACTAGCATTTGGCAAACTGCTGTTCTTCTAGATTCTGCTTTTACATACAATTAAAAATTATGTCTGCTGAAAAGAGTTATTATTTACCTTTAAAATTTATAAATATCTTTTGGGATAAAAAACACATATTTAAATGCACAGTTAAATATTTGACTGTCTTACTGACATAGTTAAATATGTATCTGATTTATCTTTTTTGCTATTTCCAGTTATATGTTTGTGTTTAGTATTGAGATTCTGGTATTTTTTTTATTTAATGTTTCTGATTTTCTACTATGTACTTTAAATGCCAATTTTCTTTTTGTTAAACCTTCGAGGTTCGAGTCCGCAGTATATGTTAAATCAGGAAAATTGATATATTTATACCATCTTCTGTAACTTTCTCCCCATCTCGGACTGGGGTCACAATGGACATTCCGGACACCCATAGCATGTCCGGTGTCAGCTAACCGAAGGGGGACAGAGGTAATAAAATATTTTGGAAGATAGCGAACCTCAGGAGATGTTTTATTTTTCACTCTTGAGTAGAGAGTTACCTGAAGTTGAAACAAACTCTCTTCTGATCTCTACCATCAACAAACTCTCTTTTAAAGAAATTGGCTTGTTGAAATTGTCTCAACTCAATCTTTTAAAATTATCTCGTTTGAAATAGCAACAGGTAATTATGTTTTTAATTTCGAGACTTGAAATAATATACAAATACAGAAGTAACTCCTGTAAAGTACACCTTCGAATAAGGCGCAATTAATGTTGCTACCGGTCTCTTTCAATATGTATTTTCCTCTTATTAAGGAACATTCTATTTAAGTGATACTAAAAAAAATTTCTTATTCTTTCTTTGTAAAATTTTAAGATTTCGAAGACAAGTTTGTGTTTATCTTTAAATAAATTAAATATAGTGTTGTCCTAATAAACCAATGTAATTTAACAGAGGAAAGGAACAGAGAAATAAAAAATTACAACATTGTTTGTTCTACGCTTCGATTTAAAGACAAAACAGAATATGTAATAAAGTGATTGCACCTCTTGCGGTCGCATTTTCTATGGGTTTGCATAAAAAATAAAAATGATGGCTTATTCTGACACAATGCACTGGGTTTTAATAAGATTCATACAACGGAATATTTTAAATAAAATTCTACAAATACAAGATTTTATTACTTATTTAAAACATTTATACAGTAATTTAACTTTTTCTATTAAGAATTTTCATTTTTCAAGAACTTGAAATTTAAAAAACCTGTTATTAAGGTATTTATTTGTATATCATTTATTTAAAGATTATTACGACTTGAATTTCTAATTAAACTAACTTGTTTAGCATTAAAGAACTAAATACCCAGTGTCTAGTCTGGTGGGTTTAAATTTCTGGTTCTAGGACATATTGTATCAAACACAAGGTTCCTTATTGGAAGGTACTATTATATTTTTACCCTATTAATATAAAGTATTACGGAATACTTTATTGTATTTGACTTCATGCAAAAGCGAACCATAAAGTAATATATTTAGTTTTAAAAAAAAGCTCTTTTGTTATATAATATATATATATATATATATATATATTGTGTGTGTGTGTGTGTGTGTGGTGTGTGTGTGTGTGTGTGTGTACATTATGTAATAAATAAATTCACATAGAAGTGAATAAAGATTTTACCTGAAAATATTACTCCGTTAAAAGAAAACTAGCTTATTTTAGTGTCAATGAAATCTTTTTGTTTTTACGTATCCACAGCTGTAGGTAAGAGTATATGGTTTGTACAATTTCACTTTTGGATTTTTAATCGAAATAATATTAATTGACGCTAAATTGTTTTTCATATGACAGCTTCCACTACTAGAACGAGACGTGCATTACTGCTCCCAGTATTAAAAAATGCAATTTGTCTTGTTTATTGTAAATTTTAAATTTTTTTTTTGAATCATCGGTTATGAATAATTTTTCTGAATCATTATGCTATGTCAATATAGCACGTATTTATAGATGGGTTATTTCTCTCTCTCTCTCTTTATACACCAAGAGAAATTTAGCATATTATTTTGTAATTATAAATATATTCTTATTAGTAAATGTGCTATTGCTGATCGAAGTATTGAACAGGCAGTTCTTAAAAATTATTTTCGAATATTTAAAGTTTGTGAGTTAGGTCAGTATTAATTGAGTTGTTTCAATGTTTTCTTTCTTTTTAAGCTTAAGAGAGATAAACTTAGTAAAATTATTATAAACATATTTTCAAATAAGATTGCACACACATGTGTTAATATTTAAATGTTATCGAAAATATCCCGACGTGACATTTTTTGAGGAAGCTAAAAGACAGAATTTTATTGGACTGAGAAAGGAGCTTTTTTCATTATTATTTATATAATAATGATGAAAATACTCTAAAATTGTATCAGATCATGGAGCGAATTAAATACTAAACTAAAAAAACTGTACTATTGACGCGGAACAACAAGATGTATACAATCCAGAGAAAAAGAGATATTGCGCGTCATCATTGATAGAATGATAGTTGAAGTACAATTTTTAGCCAGTCAAAATTTGTCATTCAGAGTTACTTGTAGGAAGTTGAGATAATGGTAATTTTTAAAGGCCATTAGATAATGGACAAATTTGATTCGGTTATTTTAGAACACCTTAATAATGTGATTAAACGCAAAAAAAAAAAAAATTTATTCCACACTACTTAGGGCAGTATTTTCAAAATGAAATAATTAATATATTTTAGCTTTATCTACTCGTAATGAGATAAGAGACATTGTGCTAAAAGCCAAATATTACACTATAATTCTTGATCTACACCAGATATTAGTCTCACAGAACAAATAAAGTTTGTAATTTGGTGTGTGAGCACTACTGAAATAGTAAGGTATATAGTTTAGAATTCTTTCTAGGAATTTTTAGGAATCTGACTCTAAACAGATTTCCAGTTTGGGCCCATTCTCTATTGAATCCAATATCTTTGAAAAAATTGATTTCAACACCAAAAATATTTTGACAGATTTGCTTCTCAGAATGCCACAAAAATTATTTGATAG
>BMAO01024377.1:0-105166 GCA_019973975.1 Trichonephila clavata | reverse complement strand
AGTTGCATAGCATTCCGGACAACACAGGATTGAAATAATTCCAATAAAGCTTGGAAATCAATAATTCGATTACCTGTAGAACCATGAAATATAGTTCAGGCACATCAAAACTGTCATTAGTGGTCAATTTTGCTTCACTTGCAGACGACGCCTTGTTACTGTTTGGTGCTGACTTGGTAAATCTGTTTCCATAAAACCTTCTCTTTCTAGTCACTTTTGATCTAGTTTTCGGCATTTTGAAATTATTCACAATGAAATAAATGTTAAAATTAAATAAAATAAATGAATAAATTGTAAAAATATCAAAATAATTAGTAATAAAGAAGAACGCTTTCGAATGAACAATGTAAACAAAGTATAGACGATACTAGTATTGCCATTCAATAAAACAAGCTTGAATAAAAAAAAACAGTTGCCAGATGGAAAAAAATATTATTAAATAAGTAATGGATACCTTGATCTGTATTTACAATAAGTAATGAATGTTTATCTTGCTTAAAAGTCACGAAAAAGGATTTCAAACTATTTGTTTACATTTTATGTCTCTTTAAATACCCATTTCCGGTTTTGAAAATTCCATTTCCGGTTTATTAATTCAGCTATAACTCTGCTTCTAAATATCGTAGGAACTAAAATAAAGTATTTTTGGAATCTTAAATATATGGGCTATAATATAAAAACATAAAAAAAATTTCGAAAAAATTCACCAAACACACGATTTTAGGGTAGTCACATACCTTAAGAGGCGTAATCGATAAATATTTCCATTTTTAAACTACTTGATCATTATGCTTGAAAATTGGTAGGCATGTTCCTTTCATGAAATAGAGTTCCTCTAACAAAGAGTAAAATGAAAATTGACCCCTATGGATGTTTGCGAGGGGTCAAGAGGGGTTACAGAAAAAAATTCTTGTTTTTAATTGTTAGACCCAATATACTTGAAATTTGTTAAGCATGTTTCTTTTGTTGAATAGAGATCCACTAAGAATGTATTTTAAGCAAATCAAGTTCTTAGAGGGGTGCAGGGGGTTACTGGGACGTATTGACAAAAAAAATTCCTTTTTTCGAGCTACAAGGACTATAATAATGAAATTTGGTTTGCATTTTTCTTTTGTTGAATTGAAATCCGCTAAGAGCGGCAATTTTTGAAAACGGCTCTCAACGGGATTACGGGATATTGATAGTAAAACTTTTGTTTTTTTTCTGTTAGATTTAGACTTGAAATTTTGCTTGCATGTTCAATTTACGGAGTAGAAATCCATCGAAAATTGGTTTTGCGGGAATCCACTTGGTTTTTGAGTTACGAAAGAGCAAACATCATTCTATGCTTCAATTTTAGAGATTTTTAGAAAATACAAATTATATGAGTTTCTGCCCTTTTTTTTTATCAACAGGTGACGGTTACAGGTATAAGTATATTTTTCAATTCAATCGAATTCTTAATGCTAGGACTTAGATATCAATAATTTATACATATATATAAGCAGTAAAAATTTATAAAACATCATGAAATGCCCAGCGAAGCGGGCGGGTAACAGCTAGTTTTAGATAAAATCTAAATCAATGGATTTTATTGAATTAAATGATTTTAGAAGTTTGTATCCTGATAAAAATAAGATAAATATCAACCTCTACTTTTGATAAAAAGATGTTTTACAAAAATATACGAATTGCAACAGAATTTTACTCTACGTTTCTAAATTAATATGCCCCAAGTTAAATTCAATTAAATCTGTAATGGTGCTTAGTAGTTATTCCTTTATGACGAAAGTAATGCAAATCTGTTAGATTGCATTCAAGAATTTCATTAAACAAACAATTAAGATTTGGAGTAGATTTCTGCTTTTGTATTTTTTGCACAAATGATTTGTACAAATGGAGATTAGCTGTAGAATGAATCCCTAGCGTATAATTAAATCACTTTCAAAATGTATTACTAAAAATGAATCTGAGATAGTTTTATAGTTAGAGAGAGAGAGCATATAATCAATTACAAAGCTTGTGTCTTTAAAATACTTGCATGCACCATTAAAATATTCCCGTTTTCCTTGAATTTAACAACAAAAATATGAAGATAAATTTTTATTACCTAAATCATTTCAGTCTTATTTTGTTTTAACAAGTATGAATAATGCATTTCATCATATACTCCTCATAAATTAAGACTCTCCGAGTAGAAAGCCTTACGCCCGTTGAATCTCTCATAACTCAAAATAACCCCACTTTGGCGTGGTATCCAAGTTTTGAGTGTGGGATTCAAGCTTAAGTGTCACTTCATCAAGATTCAAATTATGAAGTCCTTAAAGTGAGATGGTAATAAAAAAAATCAAAACAAAAATAAAATACTCATAGATAATATAAAATACTCCAAAATGTAAATATTTTGTTATTGAAGAATAAAATATATATATCTGATGCGTTTTTCAATGGATGAATACAACTTCAGTTCAAACTGTTGGAATACCAAAAAATTTATTGCATTTTCCTTGCAAGATATCTGTAAACAGAAATGATGGGGAATGATGAAATAATTATACATTATTTGCAATAAACTGATGTATGATATATTGCCCCCTACATGTCATAAAATAACAAAAATTATATCAAAACATATTGAAATTATTCAAAAAAAATTAAAAGAATCACAGCTACAATCCAAAATATTGGAAAATTTATAAATTTTTGTAATTGTGGATAATTCGTATAAATGATGTCTTTGAAAAGCTGAGTGTATTGTGTAAATAAAGTTTTTATCGAAAATGAGCTTTTGTCAGTTGTGAATTTAAAAAACAACACTCCATGAAAGACATGGTACTTTATTTAGAGACTACTATTATATTTTTTCGTAAAGTAATATTTAAATAGATGTTTGCCGAAAAAATCCTTTTAACTTCGAATAGATACTTAAAAAATTAGTCTAAAAATGAAAATAAAAAGCAAAGCATTCAATTAAATATCGTAAGCGTATCACCACACTAAGAAAAGATAAAAGTGTGAAGCATATTGTTAAAGAAAAATGGTTTAAGAGCTAAGAATTCATAAGTAAGAAGCGGCAGAACGGAGATTGGATACCTGGACATCTAAGACACTACCACTACTGCATGAGCATGATTTCAATCTTATGTGCCCAAGACGGGGCTGCTATATACTTGAAAACAGACAACTGCCACAGTGTGCTAGTGCAAAGATTGCAATGCTGTAATCAGGAATGACGTAACGTACTTTCTACAGAGGAATCGATATTTTACGTTTTCCAAAGTCATTAGGGAATATCCATGTATCAGGGTATTCATATCGAAATGTTATTAAGACCAAGTGAGATAGATGCCATAATATTAACAATTTGGTATGTTTTCAGTTAAATGAATTATACTTTTTCTGCATGTGATTCTAAATTTTTGATCCGCTGTCCTAACTATAATGATTATTTTTGAATTTTAAGGAATTTATTAAAAAAAGTGTATATTAATAATGCTATGTTATGTTCATCAATAATTATGTATAATATGATACTACACATTAAAGTGCTGAATTTATTTCGAAAAAAAAATACAAATATTTTTTCATTTATTATTATATTTTTTAAACTGGATATTTTGAGCTGCAGTCTTAATAGCACACGTTTTGAACAAACTACCTGAAACTGCATAAGCTTAATCTTGAACTCCAACCGAACATAACCTTCTACTCCAGTCTCAAGACAACCCCCACAAATCCATCGACACGATTCCAATGTTCGATCAATAAGACACTTTTATGTGGTCCTCTTAAAACTTTTCTAGGTCGATTAGAAGAGTGCTTACTTTGAGAAATTATGTCACTTACCTCAGAAGCCGTAGTGTGTCCCCATAGTATTAAACGAATCCCGTCCGCGTATAAACAACCTTTAATACCAGTTTCGGGAACAATTAGTATCTGTTAGGAAAGAGAATTTAAGACTTTCTCTTTGATGAATTGACGATCCCCAGGGACCATGTAAATCTCACCACTTATAGTGCCAAGCACTAAACGGCACTCGTGTATTTATTGCACTCTAGAAATTCATTAATATACAATGGATAAGGACAAGACGGTGTTTATAGTCTGGGGATTACATAGGTTAGGTATTTCAGGGATTGTGAATTGATAAACAAAAGGGCAAAGAACACATTTCTAACAAATAATATTAAGCTAATATTTCCGAAACCAATGTAAGCGATTTTTTGACATTGATGTTTATAATGTAAGGAGGGTTATTAATGAATTTTAGTTAAAAATTACTAAAAAATATCCTTTTTATGCTATAGTTTCACAAAGAGACTGAGAAATATTTGTGGTCAGATTTTTCAAAGCAATTGCTCTTGTTAGTCTTAACTCGTTATTGCTTTGTGGTCTTTATGAATATCACGATGTATTCTTATACATACAAAATCTTGAAGTTATTTGAAATAGTATATACGTAACTAGATACAAAATTTATTTTTATGAAAAAGTAATCATATACATCTAAAACTTAAGAATGTGCAAAATATTAGAAAAAAATTAACTAATTTTATGAATTAGTACATATTTCGCTATATTCTTATGTCTTAAACACATAAAATTCTTCCCGCTTTTAAAGAACAAAACATCATTTTATCACTACAAATATTTATAGAAACATGTTAGCCTTTAAATTTACAAGATACGATACAAATATTTGGGAAATAATAAAATTTTGAAAAGCATATTTAATGTTTTCATTTGATTTGAGATCAGTAAAGTACTTCTTTTAGATTTAATTCATATTTAAAAAAATACTGATTTAGGAATATTATGTATTTCCTTTAAATTTAATAACTTTATACAAATTATTACAATACAGATATATTTTTAGGGAATATTTTTAAATATATAGAAGTAATTACAAAATGCTTAGAAAACGAATAATAAAACATAGAAATATGTAATGCTTGCTCCTTTTAAATAACTGATGGCATCTGTTATAAATTCTAAATAGACTAAAACTTTGGAATTTAGAAAAAATAAACTACATTAATATATTTTAGAGGAAAATCTAAATAAACGTTGGAGTAAACTTAATTACATACATACAACAATATAGGTTTAATCTCTCTTTCTATACAATTTTATATGAATTTTTATTAACATTCTTGAAAATTTTATAAAATTTCTTGAGTCTAAATCTTCAATGAAATATTGACTAACATTACACTTTAAGCGTTAACTTCCGAAGGCTGCACAAATAACAAAGTCTTTAAAGTAAAACTTGATTTTTTTCAAAGGGAACATTTTAAATCTTTATTCTCACAAAATTTCTGTTTTCGGTTCGGAATTCAGTAAACAATAACAGGATATAAATTAATTTAAGTGGTACAAGTAACTGCACAGAAAGCAAAATGAGCAAGCTATAAATGCCAATATATTATGAGAAAAATATACAAAAGTGCAACACTTGAGTTAAAGGGTTGGGGAGACTATATAAAATAAGAGACAGGTAAAGCAAACCCTAACTGAAATATTTTGCTTAAAATACATTTTGATATAAAACAGGTGTTTTGAAAAGATAAAATACCATGGTTCCCTCCTCTGTACTATATCTATTCTTTTAACTGCAGTGTTATGTACTGCAAATCACCCAGCAAACAAATCTTTCAGAAAGATACACTTGACGGCAAGTGCATTCACTTTATCTTTGAATTTTTGATGAACTCAGTTATAATCCTAAGAAAGTTCATGTATAAAGGAGACAGAATACGCCTTGATAGAAGACCTTGGAGAAATACCAGAAGTCATCTAGTGCGAAAGAATATTTTTGGAGGTTCTGGTTTCGTCACAGATGTAGTTTAAAATGACAGTTCTGATGTAGTAACAAAATAAGTTTTCATTATTCTTCATAACTATACACGATGTGGTAAATTTTAAAAACAAATTTGCATCTGTTTCTCAGCACACGCGTAAACATTAAATAGTTTTTGTCTCTCGCGTACAATTTTTATGATTTTTAAAACTTGGTAAGAAGAAAATTTAAAGCGTGAGGTAAGAAATTCTGCTTAAAATCATTACGTTGCATTATTAGTTATTTAAAAAAAACTATCATACTGAATATTAAACTAAGAGAAAGCAGCAGTATTTAATATAAATTAGGTAGATACTTTTATTAAAGTATATATTATGGCAATGTTTTTAACTCTGCAAGTACAGATATTAAGAAGAAAGAATGTGTCTTTTTTTTTATTCATTGTGAATAGGAATAGTAAAAAAGAAATATTTTAAATTAATCTGGAGATATAAGATGTTTTAAAACCACAACACAAGCTCACAGCAGAATTACACATGTACAAGTATATATATTTATACGGTAAGTAGGAAAGCGTATTTAAATAATCGTAAATAATTTGAACCCTCTCCCCTCTTAAAAGCTGCACAAAGCCCATGTTCAAGCAGTTTTTAACAGAAGAATTAAATATTGGTTTAACTGGGAAAATATAGGCAGCAAAATACTAAATTGAAAATATAATACACCAAAACACTTTCCATTCTTTAGAAATAAAGATATTTAAAACTTTAGAAAATGGTCTTTCTAATGGTATATGAACAAATCTCTAACTTGTTTGCTATGTGTACAAAGAGGCTTCAAGACAAATTTTGCAATTACCCATATTTGACTAATACTTTGATAATATGGGCAGAATACATTATGAAAAAGAAAAAAGAAACTGTCCCCTCTACAATTACCTTATCCAAAGAGAAATGCATTTTTACACAAACTATTAGTTTGGCAAATGATTAGAAGTAAAAATAAATCTTTTTTTCTGAACAAATTGTTTCTGAAAAAAATTTGTAAGTATTTATCAATGAAGTTAAAGTAATTGAATGGTGAAAATCATCTAAACTATTTAACTAAAACAAACTATTACAAACTTTAAAAAAACCAACATTTAATAAGAACTTGCACTTGTATCATACGCTTCACTAATAACATTAGAAAGAGTCACTATCTAAATCGACACATTTATCATGAAACCAAGATGATAAAGAGCCACAACATTGATTCCATTCATATTCTTGATTTTCATGATTAGTTAGCATCAACAGGACAAATGCATTATGCATTGTGTTTTTTGGCACTTGCTATTGCTCTGAGTTTTGTTCCTACTTCTTCTCTACGACTACCTTTGATAATTATCTTCTTAGAAGTCAGACCTTCTGCACTAATCAGCTATCTTGCAACGTTTCTACGTCTTCCATAATTTCCACAAGTTGTTTTCAGCATTGGAAATGGACTCAGCGCTCCTCCAAAAATGCCACTGCTGACTGCGAGAATTCAGTAGTGACAAAAAATGAGCTAGCTATGTGCTGCTGTAATTTGACCTAAGTTATTATAAGGAAGATATCTGTGGAAGGAAGATGAATTCAAAGGATGAGCAGGATGAGAAGATGGTTCGGAAGTAGGGTTAGAAAGCATTACTTCATCAAATTTCAGTGCTGCTGAATTTTACTGCCCATATTTGTGCTAGGGAGCTAATTCATTAGTTGGTATTACTGATGTCGAAGGGAGAAAGAACGAAACTACCCACTACTGACAAAGAATTCAGCACTCACATAAGATTACAACCATTTATAAGTTCCGTGTAATATTAATTAATTTTGCGTGTTAAATTAAATAAAATAACTAAAATATAACAACCCAAATTTGAAGTATCAGGTGGTTGTACTTACATTGGGAATGATCCGTTTGCACTTCCGTTTAAACTGCACAGCAATACAAGCAAATCACACAGTCGCCAAGACGCATGAGCATTGTCAACGCCACATTACGATTACACCACACAACTCAAAACCATTACGTGTTATTATGGGCATTTGCTTTAATGTGCCCATATTAACTTAGTGCCCATTATTGGTAAGATTACTCCGTATTTTATTGAGGAAGATAACTCCAAAGTTTTTAATGTTTTCATTATTGTTATACTTTGATATTTGATGAAATACAAAGGCGTGTGTCATTGTTTCATAAACATAAGGAATGCTAAAAAAAAGTCTAACTTTTAAACATTTTTTAAACTTTATATTGGATTATTTCATTTGGATAAAAACGTCATTAAATTTTTATAATTTTCAGAGTCTCGGAATTTTTACAAAAAAAGGAAAATGTTTCTTTTCTATTAAAACTTTTTCACACAATATGCTAAGACATTGATTTTGTCATATACTCGAAAGTATGTTATTACAGCGGAACATTTATCTATGAGGCTCGCAAGTATAAGTATACAATGCCTATTCATGAGTGTTCCAAGAAATTAAAAGTTTGAAAAAATCTACTCTTTATATTTTCTTAAATAACCTCGATATATTAAATAAATATAATAATTAATATTCTATTACGTTTACATTATATTGTTTAATTTACATTAATCCTTCTAGAAATTTAGTATCATTAATATAATATATATAATATGTTTTTATTATTATTTTATTACGTTATCATATTTGTTTGTACAGTAGTTGAAATCTTTCGTTCGGTTTATTTCTGTCTGGCTATATATTTACATAAAATAAACTGAGTATACTATACGATAGCATTTCATCATAGTCAGAAGGAGTCATTTTCTCTCTCACACACAAACGCTTATTTATTCAATGTCACATCTCTAGCTAGAGGTGGGATTTTGAGTTTAGTGTATGAGAGGGTAAGAAATTCGGTAAGATACTTACATAACTTGCAACATCTTATAAATGTCTAAGACTCTTCAAAGAATGTAAAGGATTTCTAAAATATTCTTTGCATGAGAATAAGAAGGAATCTCTAAGAGTTTGTTGGTAGTTAGGGCGATACAGATTTAAAATTTATTTATCAACTAGCTGAAATACCCGTTCTTCGCAAGGGGAATTGAAAAATTAAACAATACAGAGGTTGAAGCATGAAGACGTTTTTAATGAATTAATTTTAAGTGAATTGCGAATTAAACAAAAAAAAAATGCTTTTTTACATATTTCACTTGAACAAAAAATCCTATTTGCTAAATTTTAAGTCTGTAGGTCTAATAGCTGATAAAAAGGATTTTTTATTTATTTTTAACGCCCCCTCAACTCCTTTGTGGGTTGATTTTTGAAAACACCTTCATGATCTGATCTTTGCTCAACAAAAGTAATAAATTGTTGCGTATTTTGTGTAACGCTTATGAACGCTTAAAATAGTGAAAATAATTTATATTTGGATGTGTAATACGTTAATATTACTTTTTGTTGCATTTATGTTCTGTTAAAATTGTAATATTCGCAAGCAACGCCATTTTTTACATTAAAATAATGATTGAGCCAAATTGGCATCATTTTTGGGGACCATGTTGGCAATTTAGTGATTGATTGAACCATGCAGAAGTTAATATGCTGTAGTGCTACCTGATGGAGAGTTGCAACAAAGATAATAGCACAAAAGTCTTCTCCACAAAAAAGTACATATACTTACCATTTTTCGTAGTGATTGGTTATACGATACGCCATGTAAATATAAAATGCGATTCTGAGATTTGATAAACGTTTGGTGTATCAGCGAACAAGCACTAAAGCTACATGATAAAAAAGAGGTGTTCTATTTAAACAGTTGATTAAAAGATATGTATTGAAAATTTCGATAACTCCAAAGCACTAAAAATTGACAAATTTAGGATGGATTGACTGAAAAAAATCAACTAATCCAAGAACTACCTTAGTAACACACGGCATATGCGATTAATTTTACGAACTCGTTTTCGGTAAGTTTGGCGAAAAGTATGGTACAATGTGTTGCTCTTACGCAATTATAATAGCAATTATTTTCGTTATTTTTATCACAATTAAAAATGAAAGTTTTATTTTACATCAGATACAGGAAAGTTATTTTGACAGTGCATGAACTTGTTTATAAAGGAGACAGTACCACGTCTTTTTTCCTATTGAGAACTACTTATATATTTATTTACTCAACTTGTTTATGTGTGAAGTAAGGGATGAAAAAAAAAAAGTGAAACTTGAATTTTGTTCTATTGTACCTATCTCAAGAATACTCAAGATTATTAAAACAAGTTACATAACATTCGTTAATCATCTAAAAAACAAAATCAGGCTTATAAAAAAACCAAGTTCTGAAATGGAATTCAGTGTTCATTTATAGTACGCTTGCAAAAGTGATATTCAATATGAATATTGCTTTAGTAATCTTTCACCAGTTTTCAAATCCCATGGTTTTAAAAAGAACAATACTACAAAACAAGGGGGAAATTAGACTATTTATTTTACGTTACACGAATATATGCGATGTTCTTTTATCGAAAAACCAATCATGTGTTGTGTAATTGAGATTTTAAGTAATCTCTGACATAAAACACATCTACTTTTGTTTGAAAATTTTAAAATATAATGAGAGAGAGAGGGGAATAAAAATAATTTAATGCGCATTACTTAAATTATGTATTATGAATTCAATCATTTTAATCAGGGACGTCGTAAAACTTCTTGAGGCCCTGGGCCCCTACAAAAATGTAGGTTCTACCCTTAAAAGTAGATAATACATAACATTCTTTGTCAAAACCTCTTATAAACAATAACCCGAAACAAATAAATGTGCATGATTTACAATCTCACAAATTGGCTGGACCGATTCCTGTCTTTAAACTGAATGAGTAATTAACATGTATGGGGATAGGCGTAGGTCCATACATGTACGATGGTCAACATATGTAGCCAGTTGACATATCGTCCGAAATTCGCAGTTTTACGAAGAATACAGCCAGAAATAACATTTGACCTCTAAAATTTTTCGAATTCGTGATCTTATTAAGGTTGAGTTGAGAAAGAGACGAGGCTCTTGTTATACTGAGGCAATTGGCCCGAGCCCAGTTGGCTCATGCTTTAAATGAAAAAAAAGCAAGGCATTTTTTTTTACATTCGTAAATTCGTTCTCAGTACTGAATTGTGGAGTTATTGCGAATTTATATTACCGAAATTCTTAGCTTTGCATTTCATAGGTAAAGGCAAATGAATTTTGTCATAGTCCATCACAGGTTGGATTATATGACAATTCTTCATTTAAGTCCAAAATACAATTTAAAAGAAATTAAATAACTTTATATTAGTTTAAGCCTAGAGAATAAATACATTCACAATATATATGATACATCATCTCCGATTAGTACCAGAGATTTTTGTTTTAGTTTAGTGACAACAGTCATTTAGTTGACTACGTACAAGACTGAAGTAAACGATATTGGGTTTAGTCCTCCCAAAGTCTAGTGTCGAGTTGCTGATGAACGTTGAACGTGTCGGGTTCAAAGTTTTTATATTACCTTGGCATGTTATTCAACTAAACGATATTTAAAATTGTAAAATGGACAACGGACAAAATTCCATAATAAATGCGATTACGTGTTCTCCATTTAATTCTATATTTTGAACTCGTTATTTTAAATGTTATATTTAAATATAATTTCAAATTTGATAGCTAAATAAAAATTTCCCTAGCATTAAGATTCTTCAAAGAAGTTTTCAAAATTAAAATAAAATTCTTATATTATGCATTTACTTTTCAGTCAAATGCATTTTGTTTGCTAATGCGTGTCATTACTGGCCAGTATGTACATTAAAAAAAAACAGTTTAAGCAAAATTCTGAAATTAACAACAGTGAGGTACGTGAAATGATTTTCTGGAAACATGTGATTGTATTTATCTTGTGACTATGAACTCACATAAAATTAGCCCACAGCTTAATATTGTTTACATGATGAGATGAATAAGGAATAACTTAATCACTCCTGATCAATGTATGGAATAAAGGATTTTAATCCATGAATATGCTTTTAACTATCGCATTTTCTAATAAAATAATTATCTTGCATAATTGAAATCCCGTACTGCATTAAAATAATATACATAATTGCTATAAGAAAGGACCATTAGAGCTTGATTATTTCAGGCAATTATCCAATTCAGAATCCAAATGGCTTAAGCAAACTTTTTTTTATAAGATTATTACTTTGTATTCATCTTTCATGAGGGTTAATCACTATCTTTTAATTATTTTACAACGAGGTGATTATGTAACTACTTTTTTTTCCTGGAGTGGGGGAAAATTTTCTTTTTCAACTACCTAAACACTAGATCATTTTCAGCAATGAAACATACCCACAGCCCATAAATCACATCCCAACCTTCCTCTAACACACATTGACAGCTTTATGAACTTGTTGCCGTATATCATGCGGTTACGCTATTTGACAAATAGCTGCCCCTCGTTGTTCAAAAGGTGCCCCTGCAAAATGGCCCGGGTATCAGAAATCAATTACGCGCCATCATTAGCGTCTGCCAATTAGCCAGACGATATCTCTCCCCCTCGTTCGGGTAACACCAGAAGAGGGGGGGGATCCTCCAATTTAATGAGGTGTGAGAACACACGCAAAATAAAATTTATCGTGTGCGATTTTGAGAAAGGAAGTACTCTATGGATTTGTCAGGAATATTTATTCGGATCTGGGTCATTAGTGTGATGGAATACTGGGCTTTGCGGCGTTTTCCATTGAATGAAAATTAATTAGACTCCGGGCCTCCCATGGTGGTTGGGAGTGTAAAGTATCACTTATTTTCGAGGCAGACGATAGGGGGTGGGTGATCGAGGAAGGTATTTGGGGGGTTCTTTTCCTGCCAATTGTTTTAATCCTTTATGATTGTTTTGAATCCTTCCCTTTTCACAATGCCCCTGACACCTTGTACTTGGCACGGATTGATTAAGTTACTTAATGATCGTCAAAATAAGCATTAATAGTATGTAAAATTGATGAATTAAACTATCGTGAAAGAACGGTGTTCTTGTTAGAAGAGTAAATGTCCCATGGAAGTTACAGTTAAATATTCATTCATTTTAAGTGTTGAAAATTAAGGTTGAAATGCTAAATGCAATTTTTGAATTCTTCACTTCATCCTATTAAAATAAATTCAAAAGTACTAATTCCATATTTATTTTCACTATCCTTCAAGATATCACAGTAGAAATTAATACATGATGTTTTACAGTACACGATGCTTTTAAGTAGTTAATCATTCGAATTTTTGCGATTAATTCATTACAAAAAAGGTGAAAGAAACAAATATATTATTTCTCTTTTTCTTCTTTTTATATAACTTAATTTTATGATCATTTACTATTTATTGAAATAAATATTTCTTGAGTTGTGTTTCCGAGTATTCTAAATATTATTTATATATTATTTAAACTTAAGGTGTTTTTTTCCCTTTTTTCTTTTTTTTGCGAATAATTGTTATTATCCCTACTCTAACCAAGTGTTCCTCTCCTCGAATTTCTTAATTTGCAGCGATTCTCTGTCATCGTTGTATGCATAACATTATTTTTCAAAATCAACCGATTGTTAAAACGCAAATTAATCTCAATTTTCTTCAAATCAGAGTTGTTCGGGCAAGTTTTCTTTTGTTCGAGGTCATACATGAATCTATGGTAATGAACGTGCTCACTGGTTTGAAAAAGAAGCGACAAAATTAATCAATTTTATTCCTATGAACATTCCGAAATCATATGATAAAAATGTTTTTATGGAAAAAATTATTTCTGAATGGAATAACTAATATCAAATATCCAATAATGCGCTCTTCACGAAGGTATTTATTCCTTCCTTTCACAGACGTTTAAAGGCTAAAAATTTTCATCCTAATTTTAAACTTGCCCAGTTTCTAACTGGGCATAGAAACTTAAAAGCATATTTGAAACGCTTCAAATATGACCAGTGTTCTTGCTCCAGTGACACAGTCCAGGATGTCAAGCTTTTGATATTTACTTGTACTAAATTCTAACTTCCGAAAGATGTACTCTCATGAACTGCCTACAAAAGAACAATATAGCGTGGCCTCCTCTTTTCTGTGTCTTTCTTCAAAGCAAATCTTTTACATCGTTTTGAGCATATATTAATAGCATTTATTCCAGTATTATTTAGATTTAATTGTGTGTGTGTGTTTGCTAACAATTACTGCACGTGTATGTATATATGTGTATTTGCATGTATATATATATATATATATGTCGTGGTGTTTTGAGTGATTATCAAGCCATTTTCCTTTAACCGTCTTTATTCCATGAGATCATTTTGTAATCTGTTTGTAAGATAGAGAGAGAGAGACGAACACGTGTTCACCATATCAATAGGCAGCCCCTCAGAAGCCACATGCTATTCAAGTACGCTTCTGATTCAAGAGGTATACTTGAGAATTTAAGCGTGACATATAAGTAATAAAAATTAATGGTAGGAGCGGCGGAGATGTTTAAAAGCTATGTGTTATATTTTCCCGAACTGGGTAATAAATTTAATACTTGAAGATGTAACGGGAAGATAAAAGTTAGAAGTGGACTAGCGATTTAGTTTTAGATCTAATTAAATTATCCTTACATATATATATATATATATATATATATATATATATATATATATTTGTGTTTGTGTGTATACGCATATAAGTATTTATGTGTATGTATACTTTATATATTTGTATTTTGAAAATCGTATTATGATCACACATGTGTTCCCAAACCTTCACCACTATATAATTTGTACTGAATGTCTCCATTTTGCATGTGAGCAATCTTGTATTTTGTTTAGTATTTATTGTATTTCCATCCATTGTTGTCTCATTTTCCCTTTTGATTCACATTTGTGCCTGTATCCCCTCTACTTATGACTTCCTACAACGATTGATTGAGTATTGACTTACATTTGTAAGCTTTGTGTTATACTTGTTGGCACATAAGGAGTCTCTCTTCCTAGAATCTAAAAAAAAAAGAGTTTGACACCTTAAAGCACGCCTGCTACCATGGCGAAACATGAAAATAGCGATTAAATTAAATTATCCGTCAAATTTTACACATTTCTTAAAAAAAATAAAATCTTTCCATGTGTGTGAGTATATATATTCCTTCACAGTTTTGTTATTTTTTAAGTTAGATAAAATGCAACACTTTTAGTGGTTATCTCTTTAGTTTAAACTTTTTTTATTATAAAAGGAATAAATAAAGGAGAAATCGTATGCTAATTTCTCTTTTTAAAAAGAATCCCATAGACTTTTTTTGCAAAGTTTAAGAAGTTTACGTTATTTTGCTGTATTTTCTTAGAAGTAGAAAATTCATTGAATTTTCTATGTTACTAATTACTTTTTCCATTCTATAACATATTCGCAATTATCTGTGTGTAAAGGAATCAACAAAAACTCCCTTCAATTTTTTATATTTTGCTATCATTTTTGGAAAATTTTTACCTTCGAATTAGTATCTTTTTTTTAAATCAGATCGGTACGAATGAAAATTGTATCTCAAACAATTTTTTTCTAATGAATTGATAATATATTTACTCTAGAAACTTCTTTTCTTCTTTTTTCAGGTTTATCTCTTAAGTTATACTGAAATATGGAATATGTATGAAATATATGTATATTATGTGTGAACATTACTAGTTCATATTTTCTCTTTTACATTTAGCCTTTTTCAATTTAAGGAACTTTAGAAAATTTCCAGGAAGAATACATAACCCAATGTTTTTGATCTACCCCGGCCTAAGTCAGTGGATTTTCCTGATGCAGAAAATCGACAGCTACCATGTCGTATGATTATACGGCATGTAAAAGATCTCTATAGTGTCTGTTTGGCTTGGATGCTCTCGGCAAAACTAAATCCTAGAACAGGTTCGCATCGTCAAGAGCTCAGATACCTCCCTCTATGGAGGAAACTGGGCGTCAAAATTACTTGCTGTAATTGGTATCGACTATATGGTGCAGCTTTAAAAAGTAATACCAGCTCCTGGGGAATGTACTAGGTCTGCAAAGGTTTAAAATACCAATGCACAGCCCCATTGAAAAAGAAAAAAAGATGTTTTTGATCTTTGATAATGATTAACTTAGAAAAAATATAACATTGAAATATAAAACTCAAATACACAATATTTAAAATTCTTGATGAACAACACTACAGATGCTTTAAATATAAATAAATTAGAAATCTTTTATATATATATATATACTTAAATGCAAATAATTCTAAATATTTTTTATATTTGTGTAATATATATATATATATTTAATTCCCTTAATTTAAATTTCAAAGCTAGGGATTGTTGTAAATAATCCTATTATTTTCAAAATCATTAAATTTTAACTAACATTAATTTACTTAAATTTATGCTATTATTTTAAATTAGATTTTTTTTTCTTTTCCTTTACACGTATATGTTTTTCATCTAATATAGCCATGAAAAATTATACAACCTGATCAACAAATTAAACGATTTGTCTTTCCTCTAAGCTTATGTTTCACCCCAAATATAGAGAAGAGAGAAAAGAAAATACGTTCTGATTTAATCAAGTAATTCGAAACTTTTTTCTCGCTTTCGTTTAATTTATAATTATTTTTTCCAACTTCTCGATTTACAAAGCGATGTTTGTTAGCAATTAATGCAGCTATTTTCCAAAAGCGACCACTGATAAAGTTAAATCAAATCAAATTCAAAAGAAGATATAAAAAGAAAAACGATAAAAAAAGGTCTTTGAATTTTACGAGGAGCTTTAATACTTAATTAAAAAATGTTGATTTAAAGTATTGATTTCCTTTTTGTATCTCGTGTTTCGAAGATCTCAAGAAGAACATGATTTCTTAATTAAATTTTACTTTTGATTAAATTTCTTCAGAACATTTTTTTTTTATCTTTACTCCAGACGGAACTTTTACTTCTTATATTTTGCTTTGATAGACCGTAAAACAATCGTTAAATTTCACGTTTTAGAAGATTCTACACTTAAAAAGCACGACATTTCTCAGACTTTTCTTAAATCTTGTAGTTTAAAACCGATTACTATTTTTTTTTTATTCTCTTACTCGCGTTTACTTTTTCTTTAAAGATAAAAATCACGCAGGACTAAAAGTGAAAGGAACTCGAAAGATAAAAAAAAAGTATTGGGTATTGAAAAATTCCTTTAAATTAGAAACGACTCAGATAGAATAACGCTGAGGAAGTTCAATAAAAAATCTTTAATAGTTACGGTTACACGAAATTCGAATACTTATAAAAACTTGAAAGAATTAAAGAGCTGACGACGCTGTTTTATCACAGGTTGTTAAAAGAAATTAGCTTCCCAAACATTGGCGCTTTTATGCACAGTTTTTTTTAAAGAAAAAAAGTTATAGTCCTATCGTATTACGTTTTTCTATTTTGACACATTTTTATCACGCTTTAAAAGGTCTGAAAAGGCTAATTTTTAAAACATACACGTATTATTCTGCTAATAACGATTGCAGAAATATTTGTATGTGTGCAAAACATATTTGTGCGTGTAGATAATCTCGGAAGAATGCGAAAATATTTACTGACTAGAAGCTTGTTTTAATATTACAAAATTTAATTAAAAGCAAAATGGCAGTTGAAACTTACGAAAGATATGAGAAACGTAAAATTCTAGCAAGAATATAGTACTTTATAAGTATTCGGACTGCATATAAATACATCGATTTTGAGCCCCGAAGCGCCCGAATAGAATTTAAATGAGAATATTTATTAATTCTTATGAAAAAACTTGTAAATATTTACTTTTATGTTAACTCATACGTTTTTTTTTAAATTTACAATGCAGCAGAGGAGATTGAACACAATTATGTTATTGGGATACACAAAACACAAAAGTTATGTACACCACAAGCACAATTATAACAATTTATTAATACACAGTCATATAAGTGTGAAAGATAGTATTAAAGTCTCAAATATTAAGAATTCCTCTGATCTGAATAACGGAAGAAAATACAGCTAGCTTTCAAGATTGGACAAAGGAGAAGGTGATCAGCTGTCGTTATAGCGTTGCAGAAGTGGCAAGTGGCGCTACTGATGATCCAAAAATGATGTAGGTGATCATGAAGGTAGTCGTACATGTTCGTCAATTGGAAGGCAGGATTACATGATACCTGGAAAGATCCATGAGTTTGAGGATGGTACCGAACCATGGCTTTTCTCTTGTTCTATTGGATGTGTATGAAACTCTTAGAGACAAATTAACTTTTGGAACAACAGAGCTATAACAGATCTCCTAAGAAAGTTTTTGATAGATTGCGCCCTCCTTTTTTGCCAATTTATCTAGTCTCATTTCCAGGGTTGCCGCAAAGGGACGATATCCATTGCTAGGCGACTGTTTTGCTCAGTTAGTTGAGATCTCAAAAGAGAGATCTGCGTTTTTCACTTACGTAGAAACAGGGCTTGACACTAGTCAGCAGCAATCAAATGTAATTATCAATATTTTATTCTTCCTCCCTTAACTACCGCAGGTGAGCGAATACATACGTCTTTCTGAAATACGATACTTTTCTTTGCACTGCTATCAGTAAAACTATTCCGAAGACTTTGGAATGAAATAAAATGACTTTCGCAGTGTTTGCGAAGAATTTACTTATTTTCCATAGAACGATTTGCTTACTTATATCTTTTATCCCCCTCAATACACATCATACGCTCATTTATGGGGGAAAAGGGAGGCACTGGCGAGAGAATCACGTAATTTTAATCGGCTGTAAAGAAGATTCAATAGCCTGACATAAAAATCTGAAATAAATTAAATATATTTGTTCTTAAATTGTGCTAGTGAATAAAATAAATATTTTTTAAATTGGTTATTAAGTAATGGATTACATGTTGTCTCTTTTAATATGATTGTGGTTGATAAATACTTGAAATTTAAACTTCAATTACATCACAACTCTTTTGAATATATCTTTCTAAAAATCTAAAATATTTCACTGAAATTATAAATTTGAAAACTCTATAGAAAAAAATATATATACACCTAACTGTTACAAAAAGTTCCCAGAATAATCAATACTTTCAAAGTTAACAACACCAGAAGTTTGACTTTTGAGCTGGCTTAAGAACCTTAAAAAAAAGAAAACTATTTAAATTTCACCCGTCTCGCTATAAACCATCTTATCCTCTCGCAGACAACAAATATGTTACAAGAAAAGATTTTTACTTCTTCTGTCGAGTTTTTTTCCCTTCTTTCCCCTTTCCTTTTTCATCCAGAATTAACCTTCCCTGTTGAACCTTAAAAAGAGGGGAAAAATCCATCTATCCAACTTTTCCCAAAACTTCTTTGTCGGGAGTACAACAAGCTTTAACCAAGGCAAGGGATCCCGGGGAGGTAATTGAAGGATCCTCTCCTCCGATCCGTCGGAGATATTGATTGAAATCTCTACCCGGGTACACATACGTATCTTCAGGGGTAAGAATTACCCTAGAGACGCGACCCACCCCATCATGCGAAGAATTGCTACAATCCCGTATGGGCAGACCGTTCCGCTGGGGACAGTAAGAAGGCTTAATCAAGGCACCCTGGGGCGAGGCCATTGCGTGGAATTAGGCTGTCAACCACGAAAATGGAACGATTTTTGGGATGGATACTACTTAGTGGTACTCTTCTCACTCGATTTTGGGATGAAAACGATTTTGTTGGCGGTTTTTCTCCCTGTTCTCTCTCTTTTTTTTTCTTTTAATCGATACGATAATATGTGACTGACGACTTTCATTGTTATCATTTGATGGAATTATCCAATTGACCTTGATCCTGCTAGCAGTTTTCGGAAACTTGTTTTATTTATCTTAACTAATGCTTCTCAGATTTTTTTTTAATATTTTTGCCTGTTATCATTAATTGTAAATTATTCTTTATAAGGCCTTTCAAATATATTTGAGATTCCCCCTCACTTTTACTGGAGGAGAAAAATTTGTTGTTTTATGTGTAAAAAAGTATTTCAAAAAATTGTTCCAATAAAAGGCTAGAGAAAAGTTATATAAAGAATAGTACAATTCATTAAAATTATTATTGAAAAATATATATCGTAAAGGAAAAATTAATTATTTTGAATTAAATGTTAACTTCTGTGGGAAAAGATGTTGACTGAATTTGCAGAGATTATATAGAACCTTACAGAAATATAAATTTTATTTTCTTGGAAATATTTGAAATAATTTCTAATTGTATTCAAATAATTTCTTATAGCTATTATAACGAAAATCAAATCAATTCAAAATCATCGGACTAAAACTCAATAAAAACACTTTTTTTTGTAAAATTAGAAATATCTCTTAATTATATATATTTTTCATCATTAATAAACAGAATATAGAAAACGATGAATATATTTTACATTTAAAATATTTCAACACTATATATACGTGGACCTATTATAAGACATACATAACAAAAAATTTCCAAATATCTTTTTTTCAAATAATGTATTTTAAGGTCTGATTTTTGAGAAAATCCGTGCATTGATTTTGATAAAAATAGTCGTCCTGATGATGACGTCTCATCTTTAGCTCATCACACTTTTCAAATGCCTCTATCTTAATTTCAACAAAATAATCTTAATTTTGACAACAATCGATTGTGATGGGGAAATTTGGGAAATACGTATCTACGGGACTTATTATTCCATAATCTTGAAGGATATATGACATGATCGCAGTCATTGATCAATTAGAGTAGCCAAAGCAATCACTTACCAAATATATTCTTTTTATTAGTTGATTCTCTTTCGCCACAACTATTCTAATTGATGCTATACTAAGGTCTAAAACTGATTGTCAATATTTTAATTATCTGAGATATCAGATCACTCATGCATTTTAATTTTGTTCGATGCCAGTGTTTTCTCTCTCGTTTTTTGGTCTGAGGGTGGCAAACACGTTAAGTTCTAGAGACTCCGGCTTTCTCTGAGTCCCCATTATTTTACAATTTCTCAGAATCTAATTGGAAATAACATTTTTTTTAAGAATAAAAAAATGTTTCCTAATGATTAAGTCTTCTTTCTTAAAGTTTAAAACCGTAAATTTAGAAAAAGAAATGAAATATTCTTAAAGAAATAAACATATTTTATAAACTTTGCGCACTCACAATAAATATTTTTATTCTACGGTTTAATATTTTTTTTTTTGTTTTTATGTCCCAAACTGAACACGTCATTGATATCTTAAAAAAACATCATTGATCAGTAATCCATCACTTATGAACAATCAACAACTATAGTAACTTGAAACTTACATTGAATTTAGTATCAAAATTCTCCCGTATTTGTGATAGGCAAGTTAAGACAGAAAAATAAGAGCTCAAGTATTGTCTTCGATCTTGACTGAAAATTACAAAGTTAATCACCGAGAACATTTGTGTTTGACTAATGAAAATTAATTAAAAATTTATATTTCAAAAAATCTTAAAAAAGTTAAGACATTAAGTCGAGTCCTTCTGAAATATCTTTAAAATATCCAAATAAAAATAATCAGCATACAAACAAATAAAATTTAAGTGTCTATTTGTAATATCAAATTAAAAGATTTTACTAAATGCATTTAAAAGTATATACGGTATTTATATCAAAAAATCATTTTTTTAATTTTTTTTGTCTGTTTGTCTATCTTTTTGTACTGGCTAATCTCTGAAACACGCGGCTGGACCGATTTTGACGGGATTTTCATTGGCTGATAGCTGATGTTATAAAGAATAACTTAGGCTACTTTTATTTTAGAAAAAAAAAATTAGGGTTCCGCGAAAACAAAATTAAAACCAATGAAATAGGAATATGCGATTCAAATAGGAAAATATACATTATTTTTCTATATATATATAAATGGATGTTTGTATAAATGACCTCGCTTCAATACAACACCGTTCAATTGTTTACTATGAAAATTGGCATGTATATGTATTTTTTGTAGAGAAGGATTTTGTGCTATCTTCTTCGTAGAAGCTGCCCATCAGGTGACGTTACAGTATATCAACTTCTGCATGATTCAATAAATCACCAAGTTACCAACATGGTCGTCAAAAACAATGCCAACTTGGTTCCATCACCAACATTTCGCTATGTTTCCATTGAATCGACATTATCATGTAAGGAACGGTATTGCTTGGGAATATTACAATTTTAACATAAAATAAATACAACAGAAAACAATATTAACGTTTTACATATTGAGATATAAATTATTTAATCTATTTTAAACATTGATTACACAACATATATAACAATATGTTACTTTTGCTGAGCAGAGATCAGCTTAGGAAGGTGTTTTCAAAAATCGACCCACAAAGGAGTTACGCAAGTATTATAAGCACAAAATAAATCTTTTTTATAAGCTATTAGACTTACAGACTTAAAATTTAGCAAATATGATTTTTAGTTCAGCTAAGATATGAAAAAAGCTTCTGTTTTTGTTAAATTTGCAATTCACGTAAGATTAAATTATTAAAAACTTTTTTTATCCTTCAATATGTGTTGTTTAATTTTTCAATTCACCCGTGGGATGAACGGGTATATCAGCTAGTAGAAAATAAGTTGAAAGAAAAATGTTGCTTTTGATAGAACATTTTTTCTCTTTCAAGTTTCTCAAGAAGTTGTAATGCACCTCAAATTATCAAACCACGACTTCATACTAAGGAGAACACATACGGGATCATTTATCTGTTTCTATTCTACTGCAGATTATTCAAAGAACTTCAGACAAAATTGAAATCCCCTTCTATGAACTCCTATCATACAATAAAACTGAAGAAATCAAATCTAAGATTCAATCAAGAAACATTCTTTATAGTGATCCACCGGAGTCGGTCGGAGTAATCAGAAATACAAATCCAACCAATTTATGAAGAAAAGTGTTAAACATCTCAGATGACTGAGGCATTTTAATCTTAAAAAACAATGACATTTTAATTAAAAGAAATTTTGCTTGTAAACTATTTTAAATCTAATAACAGCTCTTTAAAGATGTTTGAAGGTTATTACTGAAAGACCGGTATATAATGAATGATGAAATAATAAGAGATTTTAGGTATAATTATATATAGTCCCTCAATATTTTCTAATCCTTAATTCCACATAATATCAAAATATGCTTAGATATTCAATTTCATTTGACGTTAACTCCCGTTTTTTATACATCGGGACAAAGCTTATTTAAAATCAGATTGAAACCAATGACCCTGCATGAATTTAAAATTTGTTATTTAAACTATATGATTACTGGATCTATAAATTACACTTATTAGGAAAAATTTTAGTCCATGAGAAATTTTGATATTGCTGACATATTTTTTTTGTTTTCTTATCCCGATATTCCATTCACACTTCAACAATTATAATATTTGTATCAAATTCTAATTAATACATAAGGAAAATAAAGAAACTATAATAACTTTTCCTACCGATTAACAAATAACATAATAAATCACGATTCTCCTTTTCTTGCATAGCATATCAATAAATTCCAAAACCAATTCGAATTGGTGAGAGTTAATAATCTTCTCATTCAAAAAGATTGCTAAATCTCTTTTTTTCTCAACTTTTAAGAATAAGATTTTTGTATATAGTGAGTTATTCAGATTCTCAGGGGAGTCATTCAAATATGATTTAGGGAAAGTCTGCGGAAGAAAAAAAATCCCGTTCTCAGACAAAGGGTAAGTCGATATTTTTATGAGATACTTAAAGTGCTTTTGCATGACAACTTTATTTTACCTTACTTATACTTCGAACAAGAATCTTTCGGGCTTAGCTTTTCCCAAAGGAAGAATAAAGGAAAAACTGTTTAAAGCGAAAGATCCTTTTTATTTTAGATGCTTTATTCTATCATATTTCAGTGCAAAAGATCGTTGAAATATTTATCTCTCTAAGTAAGTAGAAAATGGCATATGGCGTGTTTCTTAATATTTTACACTAAGTGTCGAATAAAGATAGAAAGAGAATGTTAAAGATTATCGTGATTTTTAAGCAAGGAAAATATTTAGAGTGAATAGTTTTTTAGTTGATAAAAGCAGTTTTTGCCGTTATTCTAAAGGAATAAATAAAAGTAATAAAAAATCCGCATATAAAAAACGGGTAATTTGCACAAATACTCTCCTAGAGTAACTCTTAGCAGTTTAGAGACATTTGCGTAAAATCTAAGAAAAATTACTTATAATTTTATACTTTTTAAAAGTATCTCTTTTAAAGAATTTTAATTATGTTAATTAATGTAATATTTTCGCATGCACTTCATAAGATAAGCATTCTATAATATCATAACTAAATACACATTCGGTTTGATAAAAGAAGGTATAGGTTTTAATCTATGACAAAAATTCAAAGTTCGCATGTAAGGATTATTAATATTGTGTTTCTTAAGTCATTTCAAACAATAGAGTTTGAAAAAAGTGGGAAATAAAATATTTCAGAATCTATATCAATTTTCCTTTATAAAAAACTCAGCTGGTGAAACTTTTAGTGTTCTTTTTCTTTATTATTTAAGAAATCTTGTAATAGACTGAAATATAATGTCTTTCATGATTACTATAATAAAACTTTTAAGTTCAATTGAATTTCTTCTTCAATTTTGCCTTGAAAATTAAAAATAAATCCGAAATTTTTAATATCACTAAATTGATATGTCTTACAGAATTTCTTGTAGTGACTTAATTTTGTAAATTTAAGTAACTTAGGAGAGGGATGGAAAAATATATGTAATTAAGAGAATGTAAGATAGTATTTTTATTGACACCGTATTCTGAAGCTCCACAAGAGAATTTGGTGTAAGAAGTTGTTATTTTGAACCACATCAAGTGACAAGAACGTAACCTCTGTTGACACCTCTTTCTATTAAACTTTACACAAGATCAGGACTTTAGACATGCATCAGACCCACCATACATTTGTCTTTAACGGTACCAGAATTTGAACACGGATACCATTGTTAATTTATGGTATGCGAATCCGTTTGAATGATCAAATGTGGTCAAACACATTTATTACTATTATTATTATTATTATTATTATTATTATTATTATTATCATCTTTATTATTGAGTAGAGCTATCATTTGGTTTTACTAAACATACTTTTATTTTTTTTCTACGTTACTTAAAGGCATGTTGCAATGAATTTTATGAAGTAAGAAAAATCGAAAATGGGTCTTTAATCTACCCAGAAGCGGGCATTTAAAGTGTTCAAAATCTATCATGGTGAGTCTGATAACTCAAAATTTTATGACTGCATTTTTCTATAAAACTTTTTGAACCTGATATTCATATTTTTTCTAGAGAATGTACTAATATATTTCTTACTGTATGAATATTTTTTCAGTTAAGACACGTTATTTAAATAAAGGTCTGTTACAGAATGTCACATTTCTTATAATATTTACTCGATCAGCTCTAAATTTTTTAAATTTTAATAAAACATTAAAATTTTAGTAACTTTTCTAGATAAATACATTTAATTTGTTTTAGTAATACTTTTATTGGTATAAGTTTATTACTTTTTCTGAGTTAATTACTTAGACGTTTTTAAAAAGATTGCTAAAATTTCGCTTATAATGTTGATTTTTGTAAAATTTAGATAATTCTTTTTAAATATTGTTATAGTAAGATATTATTATTTATTGGGGTATTTAACACTAAAAAAGCATTTATAAATTTTTAGTATGCAATTTCTTAAAAGTACTCCAAACGTGTTCGGATATCTTAAAGATAGCAATATATATAGCATATGGTAAAACTGGTTTAATTGTACAAAAACTAAACTAATATTAATAGATGATTAATTGGTAATATTATTTGGATTATGTGATGATATATAATAAAACAAAACTCTTTCTGTATTGATTCAAAGAAATTGCTTAAATATTAGGATTAAATATGATTGCATTTGAATACTTTTTCAGTGAAAGTTTTTAACGACACAGATGAATAATAAGTAATTGGGATATACAAGTTATTTTTAGTGATTAGATTTAATAGTAATGGTATGATTGTCCTGTACGAGTGCAAAACTTGAATTGGCTGACTTAGCCGAAAGAAACAAAAGTTTCATAAATACTTCCATTTATATTCGATTCTCAAACTAACATTTTCTGTTTCTTCATATGAGTTTCAGTAACTGCATCTGAAGTATATTCAGAGCAATGAATTGATCAAATGAGAAGATCATCAAACGTTAAAACAGTCACTTAAGCATTAGTAACAAATTGCGAGAACAAAAATACGTCTCAACCACCATCTGACAAGTAAACCTCTACGGATTAGAAGGAAGAAGAAAAGGAGAATATTATCCGTATGGTCCATTAAATAATTTTGCGCCAATGTGTTAGCTGACATAATCCTATTTGTCAATATTCTTTGGAAGAGGAAATCTGCTTAAACTTTGCCGATATTGCTTTTACAAGGTAATATTAATAAATTGATTGTTTCCGAATACTAGTTAGAATGTTTTAGGAAGTAATTTGTTCTGGGAAGACATTGTATATTTAAAATGATTTAAAAGGAAAGGAAGATAAAAATGGGTTAGTAAATATCTTAGTTCATTGAAGGATATATGAAACGGAAATGAGAAGAAAAAAAAGAAATATATATTATGGTATTTTAAAAATATAGTCCAAATTTTATAATAAAAATTGCTGCTCTCATTATAATTATGGAACATTTAAAGACTTAGCAAAATGTATTAATTAAATGTAATGACTGCAAATATTCTTATAGGGAAATAAATCGTGAAATCCTTGGTGAAGTTAGGAAGGGGCATTCAAGGGCTCCAGGGAAACCTAGTGCTTCAAAACACCAACAGTGTAAAGGTACTGAAGGACTTTAAAACTTTGAAGGTTTAAAGTCCCCCCCCCCCGTTGGTGTGGTGCTGAGGTTCGGAGAACGAGTGTCAATTCAGTTGTCGCCCGTGAACTTCAGATTGATTAAATTTCACCAGGTCTATCGCCAATTGCCCTGGAGTTGCTTAAGAGTGTAGCGTAAATTAAAATGAAATCAAATGAATTACAGCAAAATGATTTTTATTCAAGAAAAATTCAGCACCGTAAGCGACATTTTATGTATATAATGCCATTTATAGCCTTTATAATGGGTATTTTGTTTTTATTTTGATTGATGAAGCCTGTAATTTCTAGATTAAGAGCTTATAAAAATTATTACATCACATAATGTGAGGTCCTGTGCTATCTTTTTTAGAGAATTAATATCAACTAATAAATTTCTAAATTCAAAGGATTACCGAAAGATTTCAGATATTATGTTTAAGTGATATAATTAAATTGTCTTTTACTTCTACAACAAATTGGAAAAAAATATGAATACATTTCTTTATTTTTTTGTTTAAATAAGAAAAAAAAAGACATAAGCAGATTAATTCAAATTAAATAGCTAATATATATATATATATAATGTTTTTAGAAGTATCGAAAAAAAAGGATTATAACATATTTTAGACTCACTTATGAAATTATATAAAAAAAAATTGTTCATTTGTAAGCAATATTTTAAAGCTATATAGCTTGAAAAATACACAACAAAATATTTCAAAGATGCAAATCTTTAAAATTTTTCGAAGTAGAATGTATGCAAAAACAGTGATTCTGCTCAAAACTATGACGCAAATTTTACAGCAAATCCCTATCTAACATCATATCTTCTAAGAACTTTAATTTATACACGCCAATAAACTTTTCTAAAAGGAAAATAAACGTGCCTAAGAGTTAACAGAATAAGGTTTCATTTTTTTTTCAATTTGCCAGAAATAAGCTTAGATGTTTCATTTATGGTGTGTTTGAATTTCCACAACTGGATTCACAAACTTGCACAGGAAAGAGATCAAAATATCATATACATATATATATATATATATATATATAATTAATTTTAAAGTTCTAATGTTTTACTGCAAAAATATCGTGTTGAAATTTGTACGGTAAATATAGTGCTATATATATATATATAACATAATACTTACTATAAAATCTAGCGTATAAAACTAACTTTTAATACAAAGAGATCTAAATTGTGTGTAATACGCCGGGTTTAAAAAAATACGAACTTTAATATTTTTTTTATAAAATGAGCATAAACAATTTAAACTTCTGCATACATCGAAATACTGTTTATTTAAAAGAAATGACACCCCTTATGAATTTCAATGGCTGTAGTTATAAAGTATACTATTTTTTTCTAAAACTTGGAATAATCCCTCAAATAAAAACGATTTCAAAACACAAGAGCATTGCTCACGAACATTTCAGATTTCTTCGTAAAAAAGGTGGTGGCTTTATACGGCGAATAAACGCAAAAATTTTAAATTGCAGCTTGAAAGTATAGGTGCGCGTTATACGCCGAATTATTATAATATTACTTAAAATCGTTAAAATCAAACAATCAAAATCGAAATTTCAAAACTTCCTCATTTTTCAAGGAAACCAAAATTTGTATAAGGGATTCATATTCTACGAAGACATTTTCAGATCTTTAAATATAGAAGATGATATAAATGGAAAGAATTTATTAAATATAAAATTGCAAAGAAAAGAAACAGTGAAATATGTCTCTAAAAATGAAAAATAAAACTAAAAATATCACAATTCATTTGCGTGATGAATAGGCTTCCCATTATAAAAATTAAAAAACCACTTTAAAAAAAATTTCAATAGTTCTTATCATGTGAAATAAAACGTTATTCAGAATATGTTATTTATTTTTCTTGTAGTCACTCTGCCATTCATAAAATAAATTAAATGAAAAAGAACGTTTCAAAATTTTGCAAGAAAATAAATCTTTTTCTAACTACTTACATTAAAGTTTCTTCATTTTTTTTTCTTTGTTGAATTTACCCTCCAGCATTGTAAATTCTTATTTTTAAGTGTTTTCTTTTTCTTATAACGTTAGACTAATTTGTTTATTCCTTAGCTACACATTATTTAAAAAATTTCTAATGGTTTAAATTGCTTTTGTAATTGCGCCTTATTTTTTACACTTTGTGCTTGTTTTTTGTATATTGTTCAGCGTTAAGGTTTTAGAAGCTTTATAAAGCTTCTATAAGTCGTTACACATGATAGCTAATAGGATTAAGAAAATACCGCTACAAATAAAAGCCTAGCATGTACTAGTATCCATAAATTTTAAGGTATTTTTACTGTATTCAAATTTGTTATGTTAAATATTACATAATAATAATCATACGTACAATAATGTTAATACACCCACAATTCAATTTTAATAAATTAGAACAAAACAAATATTAATTTATTTTTACGTCAAAAGAAAAATGAATGTTTACAAAAAAAAATATCAATTAAAATATAAATATTATAGCACAAATAAACCTGCTAAAAATAATGTGAAAAAATTGAAACATATACTTTCTTAATTTATTTCGAACTTATTGTATGGCATTATAATTTTTTAAGATATAATTAATTATTTTTATTTTTATCTTAAAATTGTTTCGGTCTTCTTACAGAAATAAACTTTTATTTCGATTTGTTATTTTTTCAAGTTATTTTAACCATTACTATTAATTGCAACAATTAAGCAAATGAATTGATTACATATATTTTCGAAATGTTTTGCTAATTTAATATTTCTACAGCATAATTATTTCGTAACGCAACTTTATGTATTTGTTACCTTTAAAGAGTATAATTCAGTTATTTCATAGAATAACTAATTATTTCGAGAAATAACTAGACAATTCAGCCAAAGTATATAATAGATAAAGATTTTTCATAATTTACTTAGTTGTTCCATGAAATAACTAGTTATTCATTCCATGAAATATTTAATGACCGTTGGCCGTTAAAGTGAAAAACAAACAATTTATTTCATAAATTAATTACAGTTAATTTCATAAGTTAATTGATCATAAATAGCTAAAATCTCCCGAAAATGCATTCTATCCCTATTAGGGATGGTTAATTGATAAATACTGAGGAAAAGCAGAGGATATAAATTATTATTGGCTCATATTTGTAACATTATTTAAACTGAAAGGAGGAAAAAGAATAAACTGCAGAAAAAATTATATTTAAATATTATTAAAAAAAATACATGCTAAAAGAAGAAAAATTGTTGCTTCATTTAAACATTGTGTTAACTTTTTTAAACAAAAATGTAAGAGAATATTAATTTAAATTTTATAAAATACCTTTATTTTACATTTCATTATTTATTAGAGCAAGATTGTTGTGCCGACATATCATATTTTTTTTTAAACAAGTGCACTTTTTGCTGTTATAAATTTTTTTTACATGAACACTTAAATCCTTGTCCAGTGCCGCAAATTTGAGCTGTTACAACAGATCAAAGTGTTCCGTCAATATCCGGAACTTCTTCATTAGAAATTAATTCTCCAGGTGTTGAACAATATAATAGAGCGCATGATCTCATGTTGAGATCTTAATTCTATAAGACATATATTGAACTGAAATCTAGAGTACAATTGTTTTATTCAGCCATTTCTTGTTCCTAATTGGAAAAATCCTTCCCTGGTATTTTCCATAACAACGGCTAACACAGAACTGGTTCAAAGTGCTTTTGAATGCTGTATTTCATACTTCAACGATCAAGTAATCGTTATTCTTTAAAATATCTAGTTAAATCGTTTATTTCAATTATTTTATATAGTTTATTAATTTCCTGTACTGCCTAGGTATCCTATGATATAGCAAATTTCTCACTTTAACGGTAACAAATATAAATACTTCTATCTGTTTAAATATAGGAGAGAATCGACTAACTCATCGCGATATCTCTGGAAATATTAGAACTACAGAGTTGTGTGAAATTTAGAAGGCATGTTCCTTTCATGGAGTAAAGATCCACACTAAGAAAGGATTTTGCAAAAATCGATCCCCACGGGGTGTTACAGATATTTCCATTTTTAAATTAATAGACGTTAACTAAACAGTTGTAGGAAAACACTTGTAGGAAGAAGGCTGACCCGAAAAAGGCTTCTTGAGAAGGCCAAGGCCCACCCTGGGCTGTCAAGCCACTGAGTCTTGAAATTTGATTAGCAGATTCCTTTCCTGGACTAGTGTTTAGCTACAAAATGTTTTTTACGCAAATCAACCTCTACAGGGTATTGCAGGAGATTAAGGGACGTTATAGATAATTATTTCCATTTTTAAACTATTTGACGTACAATCTTGAAATTTAAAAGCATATTCATTGCATGGAGTAGAGATCCCCACAAAATGGTTTTTTTTCAAACTCGTTCCCCAAGTGTCGTTGGGGGTGATTAAGTGGCGTTTTAGATAATTATTACCGTTTTTAAACTCACAGACCTACCTGCTTTAAAATTGGTGGGTACATATATTCCATTCATAGAGTAGAGTTCTTTAAAAACGGATTTTGCGAAAATCGACCACCAAGGGGATTGCAATAAGAAAAGGGGAGTAAAAGAAAAAAAAACCTGTTTTTGAAATGTTAGACCCATATACTTGAAATTTTTAAGTATGTTTCTTTCTTTGAATAAAGATCCTCTATGAGAGATCCACTACTTTATGTAAATCGTTTCCTGAGTGGGGGAGGGGAGTCACTTGGGCGTATTGGCAAAAAAATTCCCGTTTTCGAACTACTAGGCCTATAATAATGAAACTCAGTATGCATGTTTCTTTTGTGGAACTCAAGCCCGCTGGTAATCGACTCTCAACAGGGTTACGGGATTTATTGGGGGGAAAAAGTCCATTTTTGAACTATTCCATTTAAGCCAAATTTGGCAATCATGTTTATATTGTTGAATAGAGACCCACAAAAAATGGGTTTTGCAAAAATAATATTTAGGGGAGGAGGTTACGGGTGCGTAAAAGATCATTCACCTTCAATTTTAGAAATTATTTTCAGAATTCCTGTCCTTTTATATATATATATATATATATATATATATATATGTGTGTGTGTGTGTGTGTGTGTGTGTTGTGTGTGTGTGTGTGTGTGTGTGTGTAGAGAGAGAATAGTATTAAACTTGTTTGAAATAATTAATTAAAATCTTTTAAATTTTCAATTAATTTCGATTCAAATCAGAAATTTAGCAGAACAAATCAAATTTTTTGGATTTTAGTATCCAATGAAAGAACTTGTGAACGATGACGGCAGGCGCCATATGGCTCCAGAGCTATCACTTTTACGCCGACCATGAACGAATGACATTCGACGCTGTTTATCTGCATCGTTTTCAAAACAATAACAGACCCCTCTTTATGCCTAACCATGTTTGGCATCCCCATCTCACAGGTGAACTCTGTTCTCTATTCAAAATGTCTTTAATTAAATCTTGTAAAAAGCGTGATCCTTAATTTTCCTCATTTTAATAAATTAATTATTTGTTTAACATGTTTAAAATCTTTTCTTTTGTTCAAAATTCACTTTCCCCCTAGACACAGTGTTTCATATATATATATAAGTACATGTTCATACATCATAATGAAATGCCCAGCAAAGCGCGTGGGTAACGGCTTGTACAAATATATATATATATATATATATTACTCGAGGTTAATGATGAAATTATTCGCAGCTCAAATTTTCAAATCAAATATAGTTTGGAATTTTATTTAATAATACTATATACATCAGACGATTCAAATAATTTTGCATAATAATATTTGAAGTATTTTACATTAATATCATTGTTGAGTGCCGCGCCACTTATAAGAAGCTGTGATCGTTTCACAAATGTAGAGAAGTGAAATACGATCAGCGATTGGGGTGCCCCCGCTAAGATACGGGGAGAGAGAGTGCAATGACCAGGAGATGGCCATGGGCTTTTGGAATAAAGAGACATAGATACGAGACAGTCCACGGTGTTTTTGAGTATGAGTTTTTAATTTAAACTGAGCTATTGATAGGCAAAAACAATCATAATTATTTATCAATGTAAGCAAAAAGTTTAATGATATAAATTAAAGCTATATATTCATTAATTATGTAAATTATACTGCATCATTTTTCTGGTGAATTAATTTTTCAAATGCAATTCCTTTTTAACTTAATGCTCGTATTCCACTCATTAAATATGCATACATAATACATCATACTATATTCTTATTAATATTAATTAGATTTTCATTAGCATCTTACTCTTACAGGTTTTAATCTTTTTCTTTGTTTATTTTTAAATTATTTTAGTTTATCCTTACGATTGACGGTCTAAATGCTGCCTAACACCAAAACCTATACTTATGAAACATTTGATTACAAAATTCACCTGTGTTTTTCCTATCCAAATTAAAATTACATCATATACTGTAAGTAACAGCAATAAATATTTAAAATGCAAAGTATTCAAAAAATAGCTTATATGCAAAAAAGGATACATGTTTTCACATCAAATTGTAAATAGACAAATAAAATATATGAGAAATGCAAATGTTTCGTCACGTCTCTTTTAAGAACTTCTTTATAAATTCCAATCACACTGCATTTCCCGAACACACGCGGGAAGCCTTAAAATATTTTAGTGGTTCTCATTTGAAATATAAGACTCTTCTGAAAGAAATCTATTCATATTCGATTCGGGGAAAAAATAAAAGAACGGCATTCCTAGAGACAAAAAGCGAGAAAATTCATTTCTTAAAAATAGCACCAAAGCTCTACCTAAAAGATTTTTAAAATAAACCATAAAAGATTTTCGAACGTCCCAGAGAAAGCCAGAATTTTCGTTTCGGTTTGAAAGGCCTAGACTTTGATTTTTTTTTCTCTCGCTTTCATTTTGGTTCTTGGTTTTTTGGCAGGGAAAAGAACATGAATTTTTACTTTTCCCATGAGTCGAAAAGGTATCCATCATTAAACCTTTCTTTAGCAAGAGGTAGAAAAGGCATATCTCTCTATATATTCAGCAACTAAGAAATATATATACCATCTTCTATTTCCTGTAGCGAAAGAGAGAGAAAAAGCACCAGAAAATAACTTTTTGAAAGCCTTTCACAATTCTGGAATCGATACATCTTTTCGCCTTTCAGCGCGTCACTCATTTGATCGAGTAATGAAAAAAGGATGAGAAGGCGAAGGACGGGGAAAAAATTGCATTTTTTACCTTTCCACTTCTCATTCGCTGTCTTAAGCAAATGCATGCAGATTTGTGTATTACAAGTGTTGGTTGGAATTTACGGAAACGAATGAAAATATAAAAAAGTAATGCATAAATGTAATGAAAACTTTTTACAAGATGGAAAAATATATAAACTTTAAAAAAAAGTTATAAATGAGGTTTCGCTTAGTCAATTTGATGATTTTCACGATGGAGGCGAAAGAAATCTAAAGTATAAGCATCGACTTTTTGGGAATATAAATTTAAATCACGTTCAAGTTTTGTTCGATCCAGATCATAATTCTTAGATTTTTTTCCCCAGTAATCCTCTTTTTTATGATTTTATTTTTAACAGTTACTTATAAAAACGAAGTGAAAAATAATTTTTGCAATAATTTTAAGCCAAATTTTAAATTAAAAGTAATTATTTATATGAAATAAATTAAAATGGACTGAATAAGTATTATAAGAGTTATTATAAACGGTGCACATCTTTAATTGCCTATTTTCAACAAATTAGTTGAAAAACCAGAACTAGATATAACAATAAATTTACTGTCAGATTTAAATTTAAAAAGGATTTTGAAAAAGAAAAAAAAAAGTTTGCTTTAACCTATCAATAAAAGTTTAAGCCAGATAATTTAAACTCGTTGAATATCTTGATATAATTTTCTGAATTAGATCGCTTTTTCACCCTTCAAAAGGAAGAAATTTTATTATTATCCGTAAGAAGAAGAAAAACTTCCTGACTTTACAAATTAATTAGTAGGATACAATCTTTCAAAAGTCTAATTTAAAAACAAATTCAACTTATAAAATAAGTGTTTGATTTTTTTTTAAGCGAAAATAAGAGAAATCTCAAATATGCTACGAAAAAAACTAAACAATCTATTCACTTAGTTTATAGTTTCAAGAATAAAAATGAATTTTCAAAGCCATTCTAATATAAATAAAAAAACTAAAAAAGTTATTTTTAACAATGTTAAAGATAAAGTTAAAGATATAATATTAATGAAATTATGCTTTGTTCCCTAATGTTAAACAGTAGCACTATATTTAATTAGAAATTATCCAGCAAGAGTAAAGAGTGTTATTTCCTTAATCATTTTTTTTTATTCTCTAGTTTTTCATAAACCAATTGCCTAACGAACGTCTAAAAAGCTTAACTTATAAGAAATGAGCATAAGAACTCTTTACAATATATGAAATATTTAGTGCAATGAAATGTAATAAATTGATGGAATTATTACAAAAACTGATAAATCATGAAATGAGAATTTATCTTATCATGCATTTCAGGCGTTACAAGTAAGAATAAAAGAAAAATAAAGAATGAAAAATATATTCGTTTATTTTAGCCTCGAATTTTTAAAGCCTTAAGTGAAAAATTGAACAAATTTCAATTATTTTAGCAACAACGTTTTTAATAAATATTATTACAACTTTCTTTATATTAAAATAATCCAATATAAACTTAATGTGATAGACATATATATATATATATATATATATATATATAATAAGAAGTACTAAAAGAAAGTAGTAATAACTAATGAAAAAGCAAAATTAACCCTTGTTATGAATAAATGCCTATACATTATCCCTGAAACAATTCATTATAAATATAACCCACTGCATTTATCTTCACACCAACCGGATTCTTTACAATCAAAACTTCAAAATCAACTCTTCGTAACTCGAAAACTTCATGTAAATTCCCGTTCCTATCATGAACAAAGCTTCCCAAATCCATTGTAAAAGACAATTGAAGCCAGCGTTAGAGCCAAGTGTTACAAGTTCACTTCCAAAATGCACATATGTTAAAGATTTAGAATGTGTTGGGGACACGAAATCTCCTCGCCTCGTTAACAAGACAGAGAAATCTGTAAATGCATTTGTGGGAAAGATATGCCAGGAAAACTTTGTCACCGTGCTTAAGTATCCGAATGGGAGATTAGTGGGAAAATGATGATTCCGTCCACTGTGGCATAGCTTGCGTAAAGAAGAAATGGCTTAAGGCCACTGGATAAATAAAGATAAACGTTTAGATCTTAATTCTCTATGGCTAGCTTTTCTTTCAGGGTGTCTTAGAAAATAAAGAGAAAAGATGTTCATCACTAGGTTAGTTTGGATTATAAAGAATAGTATGGATGAAAAGTCAGTTCGTAAGATGATTTTGATGGGTTGGCTCAAAAGTACTAAGCTAGTTGTATTTTTATTTTACAATAATGCTGCAACCACATAGTTCCTTTTTTTTTCAGATATGTATTTGAGCAGTTCTGTTGTTGAGAATAATATTAATCGAAATAACTGATGAGTGTGTGCTCTTTAACGTCCCACTGTAAAGAAATACGAAGTTTATTGGTGATGGAACTCATAATTTTTTTGCCATGGTCCAGTGGCGAAGACACCTACGCTGGTAACCCCTCTCCAAACTTCAACACCATGTCAATGGGAAGCCATTGAAACTCGACGCAATTTAATGAGCATTATTCATTCTACGCGACGAGTGTTCGGTGACACTGTTCATGACACACCGGCTACGAGTCCATGACAATAATCACTAGGCTATGTTATTTATGTTAAGATAATGAAATACAAGAAAACGTAATGTATTAATATGGCGCAACATATTTAGATTAAACTTAACGTATTTACTTTTAAAATTCCAAGGAACAAAACAATGATACAATAGGTGGAAATAACCAGCTTGGTATTTATACAAAAAATATTGAGTTTCTAATAAACTCAAATCTGTTTTTTTTTTTTTCAAGTTTAAAATTTTTACAGTGCATGAATTTCGGAAACAAATGATAAAAATACTACTTGTTTATACAACTTAATACATTTTTCTGTATGTATTTGAATTGCTTTTCTCATTTTGTAGTATTCACCGAAAATTAACTATTGTAAAGTATTTCTAATTAACGGCGTCAGACGGAGCGGCAAGCGCTGACGCAATTGCGAAACTTATTAAGTAAGCGCTGGAGAATGTGGTGTACTCCGAAGCAAGCGTGAGAGAGTGAATATTAAAGCGTCACTGTTCAGCCACATGAGGACTTTTGGCGAAATACCTCGTAATCTTGAACCATAGTCAAGTGACGAGAAAGACACCTTATCTGCCACCCCCTCTCCTAAATTCCACACAACACCAACTAGAGGACATTGGAGCCTCGACATATTTTAATGTGCAATTGCCATATCCACCCTGTCTTCAGCAGTATTAGCCTCGAACTCATGACACGCTGACCACGAGTTCATGACCTTGAGCACTAAGCTACCTCCACCTCAAGAAGCAAGCAGACAAGTGCCCTGCCCAAAAAAGTATTTGAAAAGAAATTTTGTTTTTATATCTACATGCGTTCTCTTTATTTACAAGAAAAACGTTCGATTGAAGTAAGGAAAAAGGATTAAGATTTTTCACAAAGCACAAATAAACTTTATTTGGAACTACAAAATGGGTAGGGGGGCATAAAAATGAGTAATTTCTATTCTTTTGAGTGAGTGAATATTAACGTCCACTGTTCAGCTACACGAGGCTTTGGGACGGTCCGTAATTTTGAACATGGTCAAGTGACGCGGACGACCTGAGCTGGCACCGCCTCTCCTAACTACACACCACACACGGAGGACGTTTGAGCTCTCGACAGATTTAACGTGCATCGCTCCTACACGGATCTTTAGTATACTAGATCGAACCATGACAAACTAGCCATGATTCGATGCTAGACACTCGGCACCGCACTATTCCTTTTGAGGTGAATAATTGCTCTCATTTAATTTTATACATATGGGATGGAACCTAATCGTAAATTTATCTTTTCCTGGTTTTTAAACATCTGCAATAAAAGAAATCGATAATACAGTGTAATTTGCGTTTTACTGTATTATTACCACACTAATTAAACTTTGTATCAAGTTACGAAACACATACTTCATAATTTAAAACCGTCGTCACGTGACAGGATGATACCATTGTTGATATATTTCATTTACTAAAATTTAGCAACGCGTCAAATGAGAATTTAACAGATGTACATATTAAATCATGATTAACTTTCCCTATTCAGTACGACGTTGTTGAAATAATCAACTTAGATGTTATAAAATACTCTCACATGTCATTATACCATTAAATGTAGGCCAGCATTTCTGTTTGTAAAATATCAATTACAAATTGGTTTCAGGCTCTAATACGGCACCAGTCGTTAATGATATCAGCAGTAAACTAATTAAATCAGAAATTGGATAGAATTTCGTAATTTTGATACGTGTGAGATGGATTATTTATAATTTGATGAACCATATAATTATCTAATAAGAGAAATATTTTTCCTTTTTTTTAAAAAAAAAGATACAAGTTTGTAAAACATTATAACCGCTTATTTGAACATTACATCACTGCCGAAACATTAATTTTGGAAATATGTAAGGGGTATTTACTTTTACAAAAGTTATGCAGATTTAATGTGTAAATCCATGCACAGAGTATGACTGTGCAACGAATTATTTAATAGTTTTGAATAAAATTTGTTTCAGGAATAAAACCACTTTAGTAATAAATAAATAAATTTTAAGGAAAGAAATGAAGCAGAAATGCAGAAACTGATTTCGAATTATGTATGGATTTGTAGTTTAAAAAAATAATTTAATTGGTGAAAATTTCAACACAAATAACACGCGACACATTAATGCACATTACTGACCGCCATTAAAAAATAAAAATCTAACGGAAAATGGAAAAAAAAATAATAGATGACTGTTTATTTTATTTTAAAAAATCATGGCAGCTCTAACATAATACATTTCAAAACCATGCTGCAAATTACGAATGCAAAAAAACAGAAATGTATGCTGATAATTGTTTCAGGCATTAAAAATAGGAGTCTGAAAATGTATAATTTAAATTATTCAACTCTTCATACTCATTGCTCAAATTGAAAAACTGTAATTTACTTGGATCATGTAGCTCTAATTTTCAAGTAATCTCTTCTTTAAAACTTTTTTTGTCTTTCGTACTCTTTTTTTCATTTGATCTTTTTGTTCGCATAAAATTAGCTCTTGGCACTCCTCTTTAATTAAATTCAGCTTTTTACAACCCATTTTTACTTACTAGACATTACGTAAAAATAAATTTATTACAACATTAAAAAAAACTTTTTTCTATATATAGTGAGAGATAACTAAATTAAAATGCTGGCAACCACAAAACCAAATTCCATACAACTATTTATCAATCTAAAAAACGTGCTGGACATGCGCGAAAGTGAGCCTATAGGATGTCTCCTTCACAGCTCTGGCTCGGTTATCACAATTGGCCTATTTATAAATCTCGGGAAAAGCGCAAAAAATAAATCGCACCAAGCAGTGAGTGATTCTGCATTTTAGCCTTTTAAGAGGGCACAATTTGATGCCCTTTTTTTCAACTATCATGAAGGACTGATGCTAAATAGTATTTGAGAAATGTCCTAGCTGACACCCTGATTTTTAGCGCCAAAAACTTTCATGAAATGGTTCCAAAGGAACATGTTTTTTCCAAATGGTAAACTTCCGCAAAATCCTAAGCACGAATTTTCCTTCAAGGGTTGCTAACTTGGTGAAACCGCTATTACAGCATCACAAAAAAACTTTTTTATGTATAGATTATTCCTTAGTCTGAGTTTGATAGATTTCTTGTGAAAAAATAATTTTTTATAAATAGTTTTAAGTTCAAAAATGTCAACTTATTAATTCCTACCAATGAATTAAGCCTGGCAAATCTGTTTAATAAAATTAATATTTTGGGATAAAACTAGTACTCGAAAATAACGGTAAAATTTCTTGTGTTAGGAAAGTGGATTTTAAAATATACAACTTAATGTAATTAACTTATATGTTGTATTAGACGCTTGTTTTTAGCAATATAATTAGAAGAAATAAAGACCGATTTCATATTATTATAATCTTTAAAACAAAAGGGATATATACAGGATGTTGCTGAATTCGACCAACAAATTCATAGAAGTGATAGTAGGCAGGATGGGGACGAGAAATCGACATGGAACATGGAGTCGCAAACCACATTTAATCGGAGTAATACGCAAAAAACATTTATAAAGAGCATGGTGTCGAGTGGAATGGAAATGGGTTATAAGAGGTAAGTAATACATTTATTAGACGTAAAGCATGTTTACAATACGAACAATGCATCCCACCTCGACATCAGAAATGCAATGGTAATTGATTGTCATGGGAATTTATTGAAGTTGATGCCACGTAAGTCATAGTACGGTCGACATCGACGGAAAAAGGATTGTCAGACGCGTTCAAAGAAATCTGGTGTTCTGGTGAAGTCAGCCGGTGAAGACGACCCGTGCCGTGAGATCTTCCACTGTAGCCACCGGTGATTTTAGATGGCCTCAGAATAAGAAATCCAAGGGATTGAGGTCCAGGGAACGTAGAGGACAAGCATCAGGTCCACCGCATCCAATTCACCTCCCAGGTTATGTAACATGAAGTTAGTCCCCGTATTCATTTGGCAATTCCCCTCGTCTGGCTCATCGTTCTCCTGAAGGCTACTTATCACTATTTTATCTATAGCAATGTAAATAATCTAAAAGTTTTGAAGAATTAGTCATTCTCATCCACTGGAGAAAAATCATTTACTTCCTGCTACAAATTTATTATGGCCATATTTAGAACACGGATATCACACATCATAGGATGAGGGTTATTCTTGAAGGAACAGTTACTTATGAACCATGTTTTTCCTCACTTTGTGGTGTTTTCCATGAAATTTAGATACAACTGGGCAGATTGATTGAAACGACACTGACTATGAGTTTGTAACCATGACAACTCGGCTACCATAGTTCATTTATTCTTGCAAATATGAAACTAAATGTCAGTTACCAAATGAATAAGAACAAGAAGAAGAAAAAAAACAGTATTAAAAATCAACTTTCTTAATTTGATTTTTTAATTAATTTTTTATTTGAACAATATTTACACATGCAAAGTATGCTATTTTATCTTGCGTTCAACCTTATCTACATGCTAACTGATAGTAAAATTCGTTATAATAATAAGAATATAATGTTTAACTAGCTTTCAGCTTAATTTCCCCCGTTGGTATAAGGTCTTAAGTTTAATTGAAATAAATTATTTAAAAACTATGTCATGTAGCATAGAGTTGCAACCTTAAAACTTGATGCATATTCGAAAGAAATTAAAGAACTAAATTTTTAAACATCATTACTACTAAATGTAAAGTTGCCCTTATTCAGTAAAATTTAATTTTATATGTACCTTTCTCGTTCAGTTTCTGACATCGAAATAGCTCGTAAAGTTTAGAGTAGCAAAGATTTAGAACTGGTATATTCCTCCTAGAAAATCGATATTTTTAATAAGATTACAAGCCCCAGATACAATCAAAGTAATTTGTAGTAAACGAATTTCTTAACATCATTTTAGCCCAAAGCAAACATAATGGAAGAACGTTTTCTACTCTGCTATATAAACGGGATGATTTAAACTTCTTCCAATTATGTTAAACTCGGTAAGAAAAGTAGAAAACAATTTCTGCAACGTAAACTAACTGCGAAAGCACAATTAGGGGTACTAATTCGATACACTTCAGATTTTGTTTTGTGCATTCTTTTAAATAATTACACTTCCTTGAGCCAAATACCAACCTCAGCTTTTTCAGAACATTAATTCCACAAGTAAAGTAAAAATACAATACGTGAAATGATGTAAGATATGCCGCAAAATTTTCCTTAAAATATATCAGACATTGTTGGATGGCATCTACAGTTACCAATTTGTTTTAATAAATTGTGTTGAGATAGATTTTTATTATTATTGATGTTTGATTTTTCAGCAAACTTTATATAGAAAATAAGATGGATAATTCTGTAATTTAAATAGTAAAAATAATTTATTGGATGTATTTTGCAGCACGATCTGAAAGTTTTAAATATAATAAGGATCATTAATTAAATGCATTGTATTCTAATATTGGATCAATAATTACATATAAATACATAGTATTTCCTTTACTTAAATATGTGTAATTATAATATTTCCTCAATTATTTTCTTAAAATTTGTATATTTATATCATTGAAAGAGATCTGATTGCGATTAGAAATTCTCTTCCATTTGCCTCAAGGAAAATGCTAAGGATTCGCTGAGTGCAATTTCTACTTGTATAAAAATTAAAAGAATCCCGAAGAGTGGGGGAAAATTACATGGTCTTATGAAAAAAAAGGACCAGGCATCACACATATTTATTATAGTATTTTGTGGAATCTGAGAATAAAGTTATTGAAACAGGGACGTCTTAAGGCATTAGCCAACTGGGCCAGGGCCTGGAACCTTGACCTCGATGGGGGAGGGGGGCCTTGTTTAGTTCACGACTCATTATCAATAAGATCATGATCTGAAAATTTTAAATAGTAGAATGTTATTTCCCAGACATGTTCTCCAAAAGATTGAGAGTTTCAAGCTACAAGCCAACTGGCAGCAGTGGCAAGACTATATTATTAGTGATCATCGTTGTCCCTGTCTAGGCATAGGTCTGCCACCAAAAACCATAATTACTCATTTAATCTAAATGTGGCCGTTGGTCGAGATGATTTGTACCTAGGTTTGTGAGATTGCAAGTCACGCACATTCAGATAAACGTTTGTACGAGTTTCATACAATGCATACAAAACACTGTTTACTTTTATAAAAGAGCACAGTGCCCCCAAAAGTCGTAAGATGTCTTTAGGTACAGGGCCTTAAGAGTTTGTGAGACATTCTTGGCTATAGTTCTAAAAAATATTTCGAATATTCCTTACTTTAGTAATCTTGGAGAAGATTAATTTCCTAGTTAAGTTTTTGTTCATGTCTATCGATGATTTGAAAAGTAATGAAATATTTTACAAAATGCACAAATTTATGGGGAAAAAATTCTGTTTTTGAGATAGATGAATGATTAAATTATTATAACATGAGAGAAAACACAAGTCTCAAGAAACTTCATTGTTTCAAGTTGTGTTTAATTTTTCTTTTTTTATGATAGTTCAAATTTTTTACTCAAAATTCCCACCGTATCCTTATCTCCTTAAATTTCTTAAGAATCACTACTTAGGAAGTCTTTGCATAAACTAACTGACCTCAATTCGAGAAGTATTATCAAACAGAAAAAGTGCCCCATTTTATGTTCATGACTGTAACTTAGTTTTAATGAAGAAACTTATGATATAAGATCAAATAAATAGAAAATTAAATAATAAATAAGATATTAGGATAAACCTGGTTAATGAAATTTGATATCAACAGAAGGCTATACTTTGGAGATTTTATTAGGACCTCCCTACCTTACCTCTTTGGGTGATTTTTCTCCTTTAATACAACCTTTATTATTCTTGGTTTGAAATGTATGATATGCAAATAAGACGCTTGCGAAAACTGACTTTGTTTAGAGAAAAGAACTTTGAAGAAATAACAGGGTGAGATTGGATGGTTGTGATATAGATGTCATGTAGCACTTTAAATTTTATACCACGAACGATGTATAAGGTCCATAGTTAAGGATTGAGGCCACATTTCAAGGAAGTGAAGTATCTGTCATGTTCCGCAAACAAATCATGCAATACCAGAACAAAGGCATTATCTGGTTTAAATTATCCGTTGTCATTGAGACAAATAATCAGCATTACACACTTGGGCAGAAACGGCAGTCATGCATAAAGTCTTATCTAGATATCAATGAACACAATGGGCCAAATTACGTCAGGAAAACAGTCCCCTTTTTTGTTGCTGTTTTTACTAAACTTTAACTCATCTACCTTCATGAGGTATCTATAAAGGGATTCATCAGACAAGGTAACTATTTTTCAACTCTCCATCGTCCAATTTTTGAGCGTTTTAGCAAATTTTTTAATCATTTTATTTTATTTTATGGGAGCTGCAACAGTGTTTATCATTGCTTTTCCGTCTCCGTAGACCAGAGCTCCTCAAACTGTGGGGTGCACCCCCCCCCCAAAGGGTGTGATAACCCTAGGAAGGGGTGTGAGCATTATGAAAAGTTGAAATTAAAAGATTATTTAAAATATTAATGAAAGTAAACAAACAAAATACAATCTGATATAATAAAAAATACACTCATGTCCACAAATTAAGGTGATTCAGAATCACACAGAAATCGAACACTAAAAAAAATTTCACCTGTAGAATTATCACACACATCTTGAAGAAAAATATGCATATTACAGGAAACCACCAGATGGCGCGGATAGTACGTCACAATAACGAGAGTGTAGGAGAGGGGTATATAAGGAATGGTGGCAAAGAAGTAAATTTGTTCACAAGCGCTTTAAAAGCCTTTCAGTGCAATAATCGCATAGTTATGGCACAAAGGAAACATTTGGATGATTTTTTTGCGTGGTAGAATTATCGGACGACTGGAATGTGGACATACCCAGCTGGAAATATCAGAGAAACTTGGAATCGCCCAGAGTGTCATCTCCAGGCTTTGGCAACGATTCCAAGATGATGGTAATGTGAGTAGATGTTACAGCACAGGTCGCCTACGAGTTACAACGCCAAATGAGGACCGGTATTTGGCAGTTACTGCCAAAAGAAACAGACGGAGCACAGCATCAGACCTATCTCGTCAGCTCTCTTCAGCTACCGGTCCGACAGTTTCAAGGCAGACCGGGTACAGACGCTTAGGGTACATTGGTCTATATGCTCGTAGGCCTGTCAGATGTGTTCCCCTTACTGAAACACACTGTCGCCTGTGATTAACCTGGAGTAGAGAGCATGCATTGTGGACACCGCAACAGTGGTCTTGTGTGATGTTTTCCGACGAGTCCAGGTTTAGTTTGCAGTTTGATTCTCGACGGACTTTTTCATATGGAGAGCGCCAGGTACCCGTTACCATCAAGAGAACACCATTGAACAACACCGTTACGGTGGCGCAGGATGCCTCGTTTGGGGAGGAATTATTCTTGGTTCCAGAACTGACCTGCATGTTCAGAGTGTAACGATGACAGGCCACATCTATCGGGATATGTGGGGTAGAGCATGTGTGGGATATGCTTGGCCGACGAATTGCAGCCCGTCAACCCCCTCCCACCTGTCTACCGGAACTTCGGAGAGCATTGCTTGATGAGTGGTATTATATTCCCCAAGATCAGATTTATAATTTGATACTCAGCATGCGTAGGCGTTGTAAGGCCTGTATTGTAACGTCCGGGAGACATACTCCGTATTAACCATCATACTAACCATGTTATACTGTTTTTTGCAAATAGGTTCTTTTTTGAAATTTGCTCCAGGGAGTGAAAATCGCAATTTTTATTAATTATGGCAAACATATAGCATCTTTTTTGCTCTTTACCTTTTGTTTAATAAATAGACTTTACAGATAAGTCAAATTTGTTTTGCTTCTGTCTCTTTCTTTGCCTGAACTTCATTATCCTTAATTTATGGACATGAGTGTAAAATACACATTTACACTTATATAATAATCTTATAAATGTATCAGTGCTGCACAATGTATTTTAAAATTAATTTAATAATAATAAGTTAATAACAAGTTTTATAAATACCAGTGACCTCACCGGCTTGTCATATATAAAATTTAATGCAGAAACTAACACTTATCTTGATAACTTGTACGGTTTATAATTAGTTCCTTAACTGCTTATTAAAAATTACATGATTCACTCCCCAATGCCACCGTCTAGAATATATGTACGCGTATGGGGTGTATTGGGGGAAAGGAGAGAGAGAGAAAGAGAATAAATTAGCAAATCCTCTGAAATAAGTAAATTCTTCGCAAACACACTGTCAATATCATTTTATTGCATTCCCAAGCCTTCGGAATAATTTTAAGGATAGCTGTGAACAGAAAAGTTCGTATTTCGGAAAGAAGTAGGGGAGACCGGGGCAAGATGAGGACGTTAACAGTTTTTCGTTGTTTATTAATTTATGTTTAAGAGTATTCAAATCAATTTTACATGAACTGTTCGAGTAGTCCTTTGTAGTATTAAAATATATTACTATTTAATTTTTCCATTAAAAGTAGTTTAGAATTATTTTATTTTTTCATAACCTTAACAAATCGTCATCTTGCCCCAGTACTGGGGCAAGATGACTTTTGCCTTGGGGCAAGATGGCGACACTGAAAAAGGTTGAACATATTCTATCTTTTGAATGTGTTACATGGTTTAACAAATGATAACTGTGTTCTTACATCTCACAATGTATCAATCTAAGCGTAATGCATTGGATCGTAATCTTGAAGTGTTTAGTTGAGAATATAACAATAGTCACAAATAAAAATGACATTTTTATAATTGGAACATTCCTCATGCCAACAACACTCTTGGCATTTACAGCACTGGATCCATTCTTCTGTTGTATGGTTCCTCTTCACAAGCAGGACATCTTATAACACCGTCCTTTGAAGATGATACAACTGGAATGTTTCGCCTGGATTTTATGGATTTAGGCCTACAGGAACTGTTTGAGTTTTTTTACTCCCTTTTTAGCTTCTCGAGCCTTTTTTCTCTACTTTTTTTGAAAAATTCCTGTTCTTCCTTCTGCTTTTCCCTTTGTCCTAACATTCCTTTGATGGGTGTGCTTGTAAGAATGCTAGAGCTCAGTTTTTTGCTTTTTCTTTTTTTTTTTCAAATGATGTTGATTTAGGCAATGATTGGAAGTAAAAAAAAATTCCAACAGGCTGCTTTGGTGCTTCGGAATCAGCATTTGCTATAAATTCTGGTTTTTGTGGAGGGTTTATATGTTGGTTTTCTATACCAGGGTCTGAGGATTAGCACTACTATTTTCAGTTTCATCTCCAGCAGCAGCATGGTTAGTAGTTTTTACTGCAGCATAGTCATGTTCGCTAAACAGAAGATGATTATGAGAATCGATCCCATATTCTTTAAAACCTTTTAACGTCATTTCCAACTGTAGCTGATTTGAAGTAAATGATGCTCAAAACCTCACCAATATTTTTGTCTGTGATAGTTTGTTCTGGATGAATGACAATAAAGTTGTCACATGCTTGGCTATAGTGTGTTTTTAACTGGTCGAAAAATGACACAACAAGGAGCTGGAGACGATGTGATGAGTGCGATGGCAACCCAACCATGATAATATTTTTCTCTCTACAAATATAAGATAGCCTGCAAAGTAATATGAGTTTTATGATTGTCAAAAATCAACAGATTATTAGATTCTTTTCTTGGTTTCACATGAAGATAAAAGTGCTTCAAAAAAGAGAAAAAGTTGCCCTCATTGTTCCAGCCCTTATAACTACAGTTGCCTACAGTTCCTGGTGGGGCTCTTTCTACAAGTTCCAGGAAGCATTCGTTTTCTCGCAAAAAAAATCAGAAAAGGTGGCAGATAAAAGCCAGTAACTCTAAAGCAACAAATTATTGTTACATTCCTTCCTCTTTAGGGGGGGGGGGTTTAGCGGATGGCAAAAATGTCTTCCTCTGGTCACTCCCTTTCGAATGAAACCTTTCCTGATCCGATGCACCCCTTAGCGCCCAAAGAGAGAGAAGCGCAAGGTCACGCGGGCATACACACAGACAAACAAGTTTCACAGGATTTAACAGAATGGACAATAATAGTTAGTTTAATAAATTCCGAAACACGGGGCAAGATGACGAGCTCATCATCTTACCCCGTGTTTCGGATCGTCATCTTGCCCCAGACTGTCTGTTTAAAAATATTCGTTCTTATTACCATGAAGGAAGGCAATTAATTGACATTCATTCATGCTAATAGGTAGTATTTAAACCAAGTTACTCATAAATATTAAAGAGAAACATTATATCTTACCTGTATCTGTAGCAGAGCTTATTTACACATGCATAAAAGTTATATCGTGGCATTAAAAAACAATCAAAGCTTCACAACTAACACAAAAAGGGCGATTTCAGCGTGTCTATACTATTGTTTAACGAAAGGCCAAAAGGAGAGCCAGTAGTGTTCATTTGATGCTGCTACCTAGTGGAATACGGAAAAATTAAGACATTCGTCATCTTGCCCCACTCGTCATCTTGTCCCGGTCTCCCCTATATATACATCCTAGGCAATTTACGCACTGGCTGAACGAGACGTTTATACACGCCGACGGCACTAAAGAGGTTAAAGTCGAATTGGAACTTAAGCATCAAACTATGGTATTATCGAATTCAATACATTGTTATTGTATGGAGGGGGGCGTGAGGAAAATCATGATTGAATATTGGGTCGCCAGTATTGAAAGTCTGAGAAGCACTGTCATAGACCATAATGCATTTTCCGTTACATCCGATCATTTGCCATTCAATGACGCAATAACTTTTCTATTTGGATTCAGTCTTTTGCTTCTTTTGTTATCCCATTAGTGATACGCTATCACTACAGTTGCTCTTGAATATTTCACAATTAAGGCGTTTTCGATTTTTTTTTTTGTTTCTACTACCATCCCACAATAACCCTTTCACGACGCAGAAAAACATTTTTTTTATTTTAAAATTGGCGATCTTCGTATTCAATTATAACCTTATCAGCATTTTATTTGCGTATTTAATTACTAGCTTTTACCCGCGGCTTCGCTCGCATTGATGTCTTTAAATAGCTGTCGAATTCATAATTATAAGAAAATAAATAAAATATGATATATTTTTTATTGCTTGACTAAAGTTGAGCTTAGTTTTAAAAAAATGTGGGTTCTAGGATAAAATAAATCATATGTTACGTAGATCGGGGTTCGAGGATTTTATGCAAAAGCAGTCGTAAGCAACAAGACAGTTCTTTGCGAGCGATGCGTATTTATTAGCGTAAATCAATCCTTAAAAATACAGGATTCAACAGCAAAGTTCACTGAATAAATAACAGAAGGATTTCCCACCTTCAACAGCACTCAGACACAATAAGCAGTGTCTAAATACACGTATGTAAATGATTATTCACAAGCACAGCCGAGCTGATTAAGTTCAAGGCAATCGCTAATCAAAACAGTGCTCCCTACTCGCTGGTTGAAATCAGACTGACTGCTGCGGCGAGTATCTCTCTATTTATAGCAGAGGCCGAAAATTCTGGAAAGATGCGCTCGCGCCACAGATCGTGACGTTAGTGGATTTTTCTACTAATTTCTAGAAGAATCCAGAGGGTCCCGAACTCGCCAGCATGGTCGCCAATATCGCCAAATTGGTCGCCAAAAATGATGCCAACTTGGCTCTATCGCCAATATTTCGCCAAGTTACCAATGAATCACCATTATAACGTAAGGGACGGCTTGCTTGTGAATATTACAATCTTAACATGAAATAAATATAGAGTAATATAAAGGCATTTCACATCCAAATACAAATTATTTACATTATTTTATACAAAATTCCTAACACCTATGTTACTCGCTGGTACTATAGCTTTCCATTGGTGAAAGAATTTTTAAAATCGGTTGAGTGGCTTAGGCGTAAAAGCATAACAAACAATTAAACTGAAATTCGCATTTATAATATTATTAGGATTAGGATAACTATTGTTTAAATGTGACTGAAAAATGTAAATAAATAATGAAAAAAAGTATTAAAACTAATCGTAAACTTATAAATTTTTGTTACTCTAATTGTTTTGTTTATGAAGCTCTTATTTATTATTTTTAAAAGCGCATGCGAAACAGAGCTGATGCCATACTTAATTGAACAGTGAGATAACTATCATAAAAAAATTATGACACGTGTCAGCGTATTATCATGTGCGCGTAATATTATGTCTCGTGGAGAGCATCGGTCGCCAGTAACCAAAACAACGACTTCATTAGCTCAGCTTGGCATTCAATTTGGCGTTCAGTTTCACGTTCACCCGTATAGTTTCCGTTCCCGTAAGAATACGGGAATAAAATATAGCCTATGTTACTCGCTGATAATGTAGCTTTCTATTGGTGAAAGAATTTTTAAAATCAGTTTAGTGGTTTAGGCGTGAAAGCGTAACAAACAAACAAACTTGCATTCACATTTATAATATTATTAGGATAACCTTATCTGCTATGCAAAATGTCAAAATAGAATATATTCTGAACGCAACTAAGTAAACGAAAACGTTTAGGGAAAAATAATTCTCAAATTAATTGGTGGCTATGATAAAACACTTGTGTGCTGTATTCTTATTCTTATGATTTATTTGTTTACTGTGTGTGTGCCGTGTAATAATATAATACTGTATTTTTTCGCATGTTTCAAGTAATTCGGTAAGTATAAATCTGTGCAATAGTATGTTTGAGCAATTGGAAATAAATGCCTGATACATTTACGCGTTGATCCATTTTGAATTGCCGCATTGATTAAAAAAATTTGCATATTATTATGTATTTTTCTGTAGATTTTACTTATTTTACGTCAAATCAAACTAAAATAAACAATTACATATTAATATTTACTTTTACGACCATATGATTCTGTAAGGATTAAACGTCTAACAAACGCCGTATTTTTTCAATGTATTCACTAGTAATCCATTTGTATTACTGTCATAAGATCTCAGCTCTCTTTTTTGTATTAATCCTGTAGCAATACTTAAACACAATAGCTAATTTATTACTTAACTCTTTTATTGCTCATTGTATTACTTTTTTCGACACGGTATTACATAGCATATGAAACGTGCCGACATAAATATCATTTACGATCACATCTCTTCTATTTAATTAATAACTATAGATATTCAGATAAAATCATTTCAAGTAAATTATTTTGACTATCTATAGAGCATTTCTTAGCTTGTGTGCGTGCCGTAAACATATTTCATAGCTGAAACGATATCTTGGAAGAAACTTCACACCATTAACAACCAGGAATATCACTTAATGTTTTCGTGAGTATGTTAAAACCCAGGACAGAGCAAAGAAAGTTGTGGAAAGAAAAGACTAGTTAGTATCTTCTCTTCAATGTCCGGTGTGAAGTTGCGGAAACGCGATCACCGGAAGCCATTCATCTTTGTCTCCCCAGTGCCATCTATTAGCCAGCCGGCGAGTGACAGGTCTCCATTTTTCGTCATTGTACTTACCGCGCTGATCGCCCGCCTAACAAATTGTGACCGAGATTGAAAGGCGAGAACGTCGAAGACAAAAAAGAAAGAACGAAACCTTGAGGGGTGGTTAACATCCCTCAGGATACGGTTACAGTTACGAGAGATGATATCCGATGCGTGGTTGGCCACACCGTTACTTTTTTCTTTATATGCCGTTCGGAAAATGATATCGATTTCGATGGCAGAATATTCTTTGATTTTTTTTTTATCTTACACTAATCTAATGGGATCCATTGATACGAATGTTTTTGCTCTTAAATCAGAAATGCACAAAGAATATTATTTCAAGAAATTCATATCTTATCCAAAAATAAGTTTAAAGTAACTATAATGCTTGATAGTCTTTATTTACTCTATCGCTACTCTTAAAATAGTTTTCAGATACTTTTACTTGTATTTACTTTATTACAAAATTTGACTTTACAGAAAATTTTTTAAATAAATAATACTAAGCCCACATTATTGTTAGAAATAATTAAAAATGGCCTAAAATGATGCATTTGAATAAAATATACCAATTTTTAAAAATTTATAATCATTGCATCAAAATTATACAATTTAGGAATGGATAATAAGTATGCAATTGTAGCTTAAGCGGCCGCGATTGCCTAATACTTAGGGTTCACGAACTCATAGCCACCGTGCTTCGAGTCCTGGTGCCTCTGAAGACATGCCGTGTAGAGGGGATTGATGCTATTACATCTGTCAAGCTCAATATACTCGTGGTGGCATGGTGTGGTAGTTTCGAGAGCTGGTTTTGGCTCAGGTACCCTCCTCTTCACTTGAACAAGGCTCAAAATTTCGAGGCCTGTCGCCACAATAGCCCTCGTGTTGCTTTTTAGTGCGATGTCAATATAACTCTCACTCACTCTCGTAATAATAGCTTAAATAAATGCAATAATAGTTATTAAATCGACTGTTCTCGGTGATTTTCTGTTTTTGCAATAAAATCCAGTTATAAGGAACTGTTTCAAGTTAAATTATATTCTTACAACATGCTTAACTGAGAGTGCTTTTCACAGAAGAGATATTTTATTTCAACAATCTTTGCCCTCTTAGACAGAAATATTTCCTAGAATTGCAAGATGTTGGGTGTTATAAAGCAACGAAAAATGCCTTTAAGAATATGATTCGTATTTTTCGAATCTGCAATACATTTCGAGATATCTATTGAATAGAAGAAGTATGACATAGAGAGAGCTTTTAAGAATAATTTTTATGAGTGAACAAATTATAAAAAAATCATAGTTAATAATCCACAATGAATTTTAAGTGAAAGCTGATATATATATATATATATATATATATTAATTTTTAAACTATAATTGAAATCTATATCTTAATGTTCAAGTGAGTGGATATTTACGTCCCACTGTTCAGCTACACGAGGGCTTTTGGGGACGGTCTGCGTAATTTTGAACCATGGTCAAGTGACGCGGATGACCAAACTACTACACCACACCAACGGGAGGACGTTTGAGCTCTCGACAGATTTACGTGCATCACCCCCCTACACGGCGGGTCTTCAGTGGTTCTGGGATCGAACTCATGATACGCTAGCCACGATCCGATTCCTAGACCACTTGGCTACCGCGACCACATTTTAATGCTCAAAGGAATCCAAAATGATAAAAGTAATACCAGAAAATAAAGGAAAGCATTAGCCCTTATAAATAAAACATATTGTTTGCAACTAAAAACATAAGCTTGTTTGTTACATTTGATTCGTATACAAGAGTGGATTTCACTTTTAGCAAATAAATAAATGATTGACCCAGATCATAAAGCTCAAACAAAAACATTCAGTTTTCCTTACCAAATAAACTGAGAGATATTTTTTATTAAAAATGCGAATACTTTCTCAGCAATAACAATTTTGTTTATTTCTTCATCAGAATGAGCATAAAAATACCATGATTGGGGAAAAAACTAAGTAAAGCAGAAACTGAAAAATGTCTTGCTCACAGTAAATTTTAATCACTTCTAAATCATTTTAAGAACAAAATCGATTGGCTCATGGAAACAAGAAAACGGTTTAAATTATATTTTATTTTCGATTTTTTTTCAATTTCTCATTATTTGTTTTAACAAAAGTAAAGATAATGACTGAAGTTGTTCGAGTGTTATTAAAACTTCACGCCAATTAGAGAAACGTTTTATAAAAACTTAATCGAGTGGAAATAAAATATTGTGACAATTTTAGGCAGGACAAAAAAATGAAGAAACAAAATGCGATAATATTGAAAGCAAAATTAAAATATTTTGCTAACAGATATGGGTATTAAATTTTTCCTCACACTTAAACATAGTCAAAGCGAAAACTATTTACACAAACTTAAACGAGGAATATTCTTATAAGCCATTTGCAAGAACTAAAATTTTTAAAACCCTCTTTAAGAGATATAAAAAATGTATAGAGAATACAAAAACAAGAATAATAAGTCTTACATTTTTTTTAAAAAAAGAAAACTTACGGTTCTTTGAACATTTATAAATCTCCAAAACAAATTAATAACGAAAATTGGTATTTGTGTGTCAATATGTTGACCTTTATTTATTAACATCTTTAATTTTTTTAATTCGAGCGATTTGTACTTTCATGTTGCTAAATTATGCATAAGCAATTGAAATACACACATTAATTATACAAAAAATGCGGTTAAAAATAAGACATTTTAACTTAAATTTCCTTACGTTTTTCAACATTTTTGCTATTGAAAATGTTTCATGTGTAATAAAAATGTGTTCAATGCATAGGTGAGATGTGAAGAATCAAATCTAATTCTATCCTTGATTAAGTACTGAATAAAATATTGTATTCCCACAGTGCCGTAACGTGTACTCCCACAACTTGGCATTTCGGGGGAGGGGAGACTCTAGGGGGCCCAAAGCTTGACTGACGATAAGTAGATATTCGGGATTGGGGCTCAAAAACCTGAGTTTGTAGAATTGTTTTTGTATTTTAGTAACCGTGCATTTCCTTCAACATGCACTTTTAGTTCCCCCCCCCCCTAATTTATGAGTTTAATTAAGGTTGGAATATTTAGGTTTATGTTTATACATTTATTTTCAGAAAATATTCTTTTATTTATTTTTACATTAAATACTCTAAATGAAAAATTTTATGCTGTGCATCTCCACTTAACTGGGAAAATTGAGACTGAAGGAAATTGTATGAGCAATGATAAGCTTTCGAAATTGATTGTTTGATTTCTAAATCAAAGGATTTATTCATTACGAAATTGCAATAAGAATCATCGGCTATTGCTTGTTTTTTTGTAGACACTTGACTCTTTGCTAGACAAATCTTAACGAAAACAACTTTGTTTCGTATAAAAATGTACATTGAATGATTTGAGGGAAAAAGTAAATAGGAATAGATTTTACGACTGGAATCACAAGATATTTAAAGCATGCTTTTAAGCAATTATATATATATATATTAAAGCATAAATAATTTCTTAAAAGTTTGATTATGGTTAATTGAATTTCGGTAATGAAATACAACGAAAGTTTCGTTTAATAATACTTATTTGAGGACTTTTCTTTCAGAAGATTATTTTCCATTAACATGTTATTCGCAAAGTCAACTGCGAATATTAGTGACTGAATTTTTAAATCAGTAAGAGGATATAGAAGGGATCAACCACTCCCCACAGACCAAAAACTTTTTAATTATTCCCATAGAGATTACATCTTGGACTTTTCGTCTACATATTTTTAGATTGTAATTACTCCCCCGCCCAATAAGACAGTACGTACAACACTTTTGGAAATCGTTTACACATGATAAATTGTTTTCGAAACATTTAAGTATATGTATATACTAAACTAAAAGTGGTGCAACAATCCATGAAGATCACTGCCTATCGTGGCCAACTCAATTTTCATGACTTTGGGCGCTGAGGTTCAAGAGCAAATGTTCCGTTCAGATGGTGAGTCGGACGTGAAATACTCAGTATTTTGTTCCCAACAAGCTTGGTACATTTATCGACTCACTGAAGGGATGAAAGCCTAAGTCGACTATATATATATATATTCTCAGAAAAAATAATATATATATACTAAATAGATATAATTCTAAAAAAGCATAACTGGAAGTATATCCAGACATTATAAATAAGAAATAAGCAGCCACAGTAGTAGAATAGCAAACTTTTTGCCTTAAGAATTAAGCATGCAGGTTTAAATATTGTTTTGTGGCCAGCTAATCTTCACCTGTAATTTGCCTATTCTATTGGGCTACAGGGAAAGGAAATAGGACCATGAATACGTTATTATTATAAAATTAAATAAATTAATGCTATTATTACATAAAATTCTAGCAGAAAATATTAAGGAAAACTACTTACTTAATGTAGAAAAAAAAATTATAATATTAATCACTATTAAAACAATTAAATTTACCAGGACAACACATCGACATTTTAATCTATACTGATTGATTTACTTCTATTTATGCATATTTAGAATTATAACGTTTGTGAAATGTTAATTATTCATGATAATAAACAGGAAAAATACACCACGCAACAATAGATCAACAAATCATAAGCGTAAAACTTAAATGGGCATTTATAAGCTGAGCTGAGTGCTTCTCAAAAAGAAAAATTCTTTAAAATGTGAAAGTTTTTTTTATAACATATACTGGGTGGGAAATATCAAATAAGAATCACATCTAAAGAAGAAGCATACACAAGCTTTATAACGTAAGGATAATACAGTAAAAGAAGATTCGTTTCGAATTCAAGCTCGATTTAGTAAAGTTCCTATTTGGCAAGAAAGTTCTTAAAATTAGCCTTAATAGCTGTCAGATGAGAGAAAGTATGGATAAAAAATGCGTAAACAGAATTTTTTTTTACTAGTGCGTCAAAATAAAAACGTGGTTCATTTAAACAATTTATTAGATATTTTACAAAAGTATTATAATACTTTGAGGGAAAGTATTCGCACAGAAAGAGAAAATCTGGGACTTAAAATATTATTTATATTGTTTATACAGTTTTTCTGCTCTTTTTCCACGATGAAATGTTTTTACTTCTTGAAGTTTTTTACTCTTAATGTTTTCTTCTTTACTTCTTACTTCTTACTTCTTGTTTTTACTTCTTTTTACTTCATGTGTATGTTTTGTTAGTATAAACTTAACAACACCACATTAAATGAAATAAATGAGATAGTTTAACACACACACAAATATGATTCCACTTTCAGGGTGGCAATTTGTGTTTTCTTTGATAATTTTACGCTGTGGCTTCCTTAAATATACAATAATAGGAAAATATACGTATAATAAAAAAATATATGCAAACTGAATTCGAGTATTTTTTTCGTTAAACAGAAGCCATCATTCATTTGGCCAGTTTTCTCTTCCAGATTAAATAATACCGTTTTACAAAGGCCAGCATTACAAGCTAAGTAAAATTAATCCATATTAAGATATTGATATATGTGGCTGCGGAAAATATATATTTAAAATATTGAAGAGTGAAATTTAAAAAAAAAAAGATAAAATGACATATTACGCAAGCTTTACTTCTAATTATAATGAAATAATTAACAAGATGATACACAATTTTTTCTTAAATTATCTTAATTAGTTTCCAATTAAGTATTTTAATAACATAATATTTTTCCTGGTTAATGTTACATCTTTTATTTCATAGAGTTAATTACATTTTTAAGCGTTTAAACTCAAAATTAATTATTTTTTTCTTTCTTTTGAAAAATCATTTGTGAAATCCTTTATAAAAGAATATTTAAGATAAAATCAAGGAAAACCGTCAAAAAATGTATGAAAAAATTAACCTGTCAGAAACAATCCATTGAAGAAGAAGAATGTATTCCTTTAAATATACTCGAATAAAAAAAAAAAATAATATTTAATAAAACAGGAAAAATTCGCAAATATTTTATTGTTTTAATTTTTTTTTAAATTTGTATATTTACTTCCTTTAAATAATGGTTTTAGTTATTGAATTTTTCCCCTCTTTATTTTTATTTTTTTTATATATGTCGCAATATTTTGAAAAACTGCTTATACGTGCCAAGTGTATAAATGAGAATTAAGTTGTATAATAAACAACGATTTTGAATGTAATTATTTACTAATTTAAGAGAATTATTTTAAGTATTATTTTTTTTTTCAAATAGATGTTTAAAGCTTTCTTTATGTAATAATAAATAGGATCCAGAACTCTAGCATTTATATTTTTGCTCGCTTCATTATTCTTTGAAAGCAGCATATTGTATTATACAACTCATATTTGTTTGATTTGGTCCTTTTTTTCTTCTTGCGATTCAAACTGTATTTTATATATCGTCTCTTAAACCTTTATGTTAAATGCGATCTCAATTTACATATTAAAATTTATTTACCAATGGAATATTTTTAAAACTTTTAAAGCAGAGTATAACATGCAGATGAATATTTGTTATAACGATGCACATTTTTATAAAAATAGTGTTATTTTTCTGTCTAAAAAAGTGCTCTTTTTTTATCTGGCGAAGACAGTTTTAATGCATTTATTTCAAATTTAATTTAAAAATTATGCAAGGATTATATTCTATTAAGCTACTTTGTACTAAAGTAGCTTTTAAGGCATTTGCTTCCTATGAATAATTGTAAAATTGCTATACAAATTAAATTTGAAAACAAAACATGCATGATATATATATATATATATATATATAAGACTATATATTTTGAGGATGTTTGAATTCATTTAACGTATACCAAATAACTAATATGAAAATTTATCTATGATTCTTTTAAAGGTGTTTACTTAACTTGACTATGATTTAAACACGCTTTTTGTTACAAAGTTTTATGAGGGGAAAAAGATAATATTTTATGAAATTGTTAATAATTATTTAAAGTGACATTAAACAATTTAAATTAAAAATAAAGCACAAAAATTTAGCAAGGAATTGATTATTTGATGCTTTTGCTCAAGTGCTCTTTGCAAAATTAAAACAACGCAATATCAGCATCGAAATAAAGTTTCAACTGCAAATTCAAACATCAAAATTTGGTAGCGGACGCCGCCACTAGATGGTGCCACCATTGAAATGACTTCCTTTCTTGGGGACGTGCCATGTTTGCAAATAGCTTAACTGTGTGTGTACCAAATTGCAGCCTATTTGAAACAAAGAATTATTGGGTGCTTAATATTATTCCGTCCTTTGTGTAACAATTACTTTTATTTATTGTTCAAAAATATTTTTTTTTAATTTACGTAAAATAGGAAATTCTGAAATTAAATTTATTTTTAGGTTGATTTAATTTAAACTGCCAATATTTAATTTTACTCTAAATTTTAATACCGTAAGCTGAATTTATTTAAATTCATTTTAAACATAAAACAATCTGTTGCTTATAACTAAATATGTACAAGATCTATGAAAAATTCTGATATTTCTTTTTTGAAAATGCGATATCAATAATGATGTGTTTTGAACAAATATAACAATTGTTTAGATTATTTATTGATTCATTGATATTTTCTTTGAATTTTCAATCAATGAAACAAACTCGCTTTCTTGGAAAATTAATGCGGATATTTTTTCTTCCCCATCGGTATATAAACATTTCATCAATGAGAACTCCCAAAGAAGTAAACTTCCAATAACAATTTTTCTACAAAGTTTTCAGTTTACTTTTAAAATATTTAATTTAAAAATTGGAAAAGAACGTACATAAAAAAATTAAAAGACTCGTTTTTGAAATATTTTAGGTTTCATATGAATCTGATGTTTCAATTGATAAGATATCTGTGAAATAAGATTTATAGGTTATAATAGCATCAACAAACAAAAATGTACTTTATTTCTCACAAAACGCTATTATTTATGTTTAGACAAAAAAAAAATTTCTTATATAAGACTTTCTTTCTTTCCACAATCATTCTCTCTCTCTCTCTCTCTCTCTCTCTCTTCTTTTTAAATAATAAGATTTTGATTAAAAATATCTTTTTTAAAGAATCGTTTAGATAATCAAAAAATAATTATTTGACATTTTAAAGACAAAAAATATCGCAGCAACGAAAGTTTTAACTAAAATTAGAATGAACCTTTTAATGGTTTCCGTAACTTCAAATACCCCAAAAGGTATTAAATCCTAAATTAAAATTAGAATATTTATTACTAAGTCACGATAGGAAGAAAATGCATGAATTAGAAATAGCCTTTTTTATGTCTGGCACACAGCTGAATGAAATAAAGTATCGTATGCTAACATGAAATTGCCTTTAAAGAAATCTAACCTATAAAGAATATCGTTTTAAAGCTAAATAATTCATTTTATAATAAAACTGCGAAATAAATTCCACTAATTGAAAATTCTGTCGGGTGAAAACAGACTTTGTATTCGAAATCAAGTATGTAAAGAATAATTCTCATAAATTGAAAGTTGGCGAATGGAGATATTATGCTTGTTTCAAATCGACGGTTTGCATTGGATACCGGGAACATTTGCTTCCTGACATACAAATCTTCTTTTATGAGAATTACTTAATCAGAATAAGTATATAATTAACAGTTTTGGGTTTTTGAATTTTTCATCGAAGACTCTCATTGTATTTATTTAGTTCCCTGATAAATGTTTGTTTTCATTTATGTGCCAATTAAGACTCAAGCAATAAGTCTTAAAAAATCATTAATGAAGCTTTTCATTTGCTCTGCGTTATTCAACACATGATTAGTCTAAATTTCCAAAATGCTAGTATTTGAATTGCTTCTGTGGAGATCCAAATTTACGAGGTAATTGGTTATTTCTTACTTATATTAAGTTTTATGTGGATGGGACTCATTTAATAGAAGTTGTTCCTTATTCATCGAAATCTTCCTGAAGAGCATCCCGCTGATGATTTAAATGATGGTCAAAAATCAATAAATATTAAAATCTAAGGAACGACATTTGCAATTGTAACTTCTTTGTAAGATTATGTTAAATAGCCATTTTAGTACTATAAGTTCTTGTATTTTGAGCTTCAGACTATAATTTCAATTTTTTAAAATTGTTATGAGAATTTTATATGCATGCTCTGAAAGATAATTTAGCCCACAACAGTACCTGTTCCTTAAGTACACGCATGCCTTATTAGAATTTTGTTTTAAAAAAAAGAAAAACTGTTTACTTACAATGTTGATGTTTTATTTTGTAAATTCTAGAAATTTATATTTTTGTATTATTAAAGAGCTCTATATTGTACGATATAAAATGATGTCAAAAATCAATGCTAAGATATCGAACTGAAAATTACTCGCTCTAATATGGGGCATGTTTCCTTCTCACAATCAGACAGGTTGTACAGAGTGGTTGAACATAGGACAAGACATTGTTGAAGAGGCCTTATGACAGTCTTTCCCACTCTTGCAGCAAGAGTGTTTAACTGTGGTTTTTGAAGGAAGATAGCAAAATGCAATTGGTATCTTAAGAGTGTTAGAGAAACACTGTGTAGCATTAAGGGCAAGACATTTGAATTGCCAATCAGTGCGGCAAATGTCCTCATTTCCCAAATATCCATTGATCCACTGACTAGTGTTCTTGTCCATCAGGGGGAACCCAAGTTCAAATGTGCACCGGAAATTCTGACATAGGGCTTTAAAATCTCATAGCAGTTAAGGAATTTGTAAAACACGTGCAGAAGTTGTGACCTTCCAATATAATTCCTATCTCCATCATCAAAAGAAACTTTTTCTCTGAGGAGATAGCAACGATATCGTTCTCTAGGCTATTTCCTGGTTAAGGAACACCGATAATTAGTGCCCATAAAGAATCTCAGATTCTTTCGGAAAAAACCCGGTATTCATTGAAATTTAGTCCCAGGCACAAGTGACCTGCAACATGCAAAACGAGCTCTCTTTTTTACCTCAATGTGCAGGTTTTATGGGATACAGTCCACTCTTTTTAATGCTTTGTAGATTGAAAGTTCGTTACTGGTGGCAATATCATGGGTCATTCATCGTTTTAGATCTTTGTCAATCATGGCCTGGACTTCTCGACATACACCCAGTGTCCTGAAACTATTTCCACAAATTACAGATGACATAGGGATTAAATCACAACCATTTGAGCTTGTGACTGACCTGCCTCCAATTTACCGACAATACTTCATTTTCATCCTTCATCCACATATTCGTTCACGGCTATTCGTTTTACCTCGTTTTTTGTAAATTGCATGCAACTCTTGCAAAAAAATTGTGAACTCCATGAGCGAAAACAAATCACTGACAACCCTTCTCTCTAGTGCTAATATCCTCTCTACACTCAAAACTCCACAAACATGCACGTGAATGCCTACATATTTGACTCTGAATATTTGCATAAATCTTTACAGAGTAATTAGAGCTTTTGATACAGTAGCTTTATAAAAAAGACTTAATTTGCAAATGATCTTAAATTTGCACACAAGTAATAAAACTCTTTTTTTATGGAACCGTAAAATACCTTGGTCTTAAAAATTTGTATTTAAGGGGAAAACAAATTTTATACACCACACATAAGTTTTAAATCACTCAGATTTTCATCACAACAATGTTAATTTCATCACACAAAATGATATTTTGTAATTTTTCTTTGTATTTTCTCAAATTTGTTTCTTTAAAAATTTCCGTAAGAAATTTTTACTGACATAATTATTTTTATTTATCAATAAAGTTTTCTATTGTAAAAAATCAGAAGTTTTTAATCTTCCATTTACATTTATATTAAGTTAAAAGAAAAAAAATATTTACTGCAACGTATCCATATATCTATTAAACTATATTTCAACATATATCTAATACATTATTTTTGGATTTATTGAGCTGCAAAATTTATTTTTATTTTCGTTCATCTAATAAGATTTAGCGAAGTTTCTTCTATTTAGAAAAAAGGTAGATGTGAATCACAGTTAAAAAGTATGTATTTTCTGTATTTAAGTGGAACTCATACTTTAGTTTTCAAGAAGAAATATACAATAAAATTTATCTATCCTTTATCGGGATAAATATTCGATTTAGAATTAATTCTTCAAAATAGAAAAAAGCAGCATTATAAAAAAAATTATTATTGTATTAAAATATGATTATATAAATATGAAAAATTTGGGATACAAGAAATAAATTTTAGAGAAACATCTAAGCTAGAATATATTTATAACATTAAAAAGAAACTATAAAGTAATTTAATGTCTTATAATGATAGGAAACTGAAATATATATATATATATATATATATATAAAATTACGATGTTAAAAGCAATGCTTTAATTTTTATACCATATTTGATTTCAAGGAGAACAACTTTGTAAGACTTTATGGGAATTTGGAGTATTCTTTAAATTAAATGCGATACTTTTAATAGATTATTTTTAAAATAAATTCCAAAATATTTATATCAAATTGTTTTAAGTTAGAGAAATGTTGTCACTATATAAATAAATTGTAAATACAAAGCCCGTCAATACTATTATTACTTATTTACCATTTCTTCTAACTTTGATTTTGAAACGAAGAAACAAGATTTGCCTAAAATTTTGATATTGAAAATATTGAGTAGAAAAGGAAAATTTCATTTCCCCCAAATCCTTTACAAGATATTCGTTTAATAGTAATTTAGAGCAATTATTGACCCAACCATAGAATGACTAAAAATATTCAACGACTCTTAATATTTCACAGAAGTATGCTACAAATGTACTCAACAAAAAATATTTAATTTTCACTCCACAAGAATTTATTAAGCTCCAAAAAATTAAAGATTATTGAGAAACTATTTTCTTACATTTTTCCATACAGATTTAACCTCTTTAAGAGGTACGATTTAAAAAAAAAGAATTTTGTCTCGAATTAACGTATAAAAATTAAACGAAAAGCATACAAAATTACCTTTTTTTTAACAATTTTCTTTGAAAAATGATAGAATTTGTAAGCCACAAAAAAGAATCTCAAATGGTTTCAGTCACTTACCTAAAAACAAAAGAAAACAAAATGTTAAAACACTAGGCAAAACAAGATTTAGAAATATTATTTTACCAGCAACATTTAATGAAACACATTGAGTAACTGAGAAAGTAGTTTCACATTTTTTCTATCCACTTTGAAACTGTGATTTAAACTTCTCAAAATGATACATCCATATAATTATCAAGATTATATTTCTTTAATATGTATGTGAGACGCATTTATGCACAAAGCCGTTTATATTTTTAACCGTGACTTAAAAATGTAAGTCATACTTCTTATTAAAATATATTCTTTTCTTTCGAGAATTTTACAACTCTATTTTACATAATATTGAAGAAGCCGTAATTCTTCTTTCAAGGAACTAAATTCTTTTTTTTTTAAATAAATTATATTTAATACTTTATTTTAAAATAACTGATGACACTTTAAAGTTTTACTTCCATTTACTTTGAAATGTAACAGTAAATCATTAAATCAATCATTAATAAAAAAGGTACATTAAAATCCTGCCAGAAAATATGTAGAAGACAACAGTTATAAGCCTATTTCTAAAGCACGAGTATTATCAAACTTATCAAAAGGACTTCACAGTGCATTCAATACATGTCTGATGAAATAAATTATAAATTATTACTTCTTCTACATTCTAGTTTTAATCTACATAGATATTTCAAAATTTTCTTCTTCGTAATGATTAACAGACGCTTTTATTTAAAAGCCAGATTTCAGGGATTATCCTTTGCGAACTCTAATAGTTTCCCCGCTCCAGAGTATTGAATTACGCTGAAGAGTACACAGTGGTATCACGAAGAGAAACATTACTTACACTTGAATCGCTTACTTCCTAAACGGATTAAAATAATGTCTCTGTAAATTTATGCGTAGAGTGAATAGAATAGCTGCTTCAAGATTCTATGGATATATGTTTTTTTATGGGAATAAACTGGAATTTTTTAAAATTTTCTTCTGTTTCAATTGAAATTCTAATTTTCAACTTTCCAAGGGCGTGGCGAAAAACTTTTGCATCAATTTTTTACTTAAATTATGTTAAAATTAATACTAAATCATATCATTGAACAAACTACAACATTATCAAATATTAAAAATTGAAATATCAATTGCATGCTTGGTATAACAGAGAATATTTTTTATTTGTTTAAAAAGTTAACGTTTCTTAAGAAATTAAGTATTTTTATCTCAGTTTTAAGACTGACCCTAAAATAGTTGACCCTAAAGCAATTAGAATGTTATTTTGTATTATAAGAAGAAAAAAGAAATACAGAACTTAATGTTTCATAATATTTACATTTTGAAACTTACACATCCACGAGCTATTTCTCTTTACAACATATTTAATTTTATTAGGCAGAGATGATAACTTCATCGAAAAATTTCCCCAATTTCTTGTAACACATCATTCCAAATTTTTACATTCCATAAAATAACATGATTTTAAACAATGTTGTGGAGTTGATAATATTATGATAATTTTTTTTTCATTTGACATCTGCTTAATCTAAATAAATATAACACTTGATTCAATGTATTGTCAGTTTATTAACAATTATTTGTAAAAATGTATTCTTTATTTTTTCAGAATAAGTCTTGAGACACATTAATGCTTAATATTAAACAAAGCTAATCTAATCCGATATAGTAAACTGTTGCATAGTTCCACGTGTTATAAATAACACACTTTAAATCATCTGTAATAAATTACGATGCAGTAATTGTGTCATTAACATATTGCTCAAAAAGGGTGGTGTTTAGCAATCCACATTGGATTTGCAATGATAAGTTAAACAAATAAAATCAGATGATATCAAGATATAAACTAGATATAACAATGATAAAATGAAACTAAATTATTACTATTAGGCTTCTATGCAAGAGGAATGCGGGAGAAAAAACTAATAGTCCTTAAAGAAAATAGGTGTGTTAATAGAAATTTCACTTCACTTTTGTTTTTTTTCCTAGCAATGATCCGTACTTAAATAAACACCCTTTGATGTTTTACAATCCCATTGTAATCTATATAAAGAAGGATAGCGACTCACACCCGCACACACTTATACACACACACACTCACTCACTCATCACGATATCTCCGCAACTATTAGACCTACAAACTTGAAACATGGTTGACATGTCCCTTTCATGGAATAGGAATTCACTAAGAATAAATTTCTCGAAAGTTAACCCCCAACACACGTTGCAAAGGCTTAAGGACGTTATAGATTGCTATACTCCTATTTTTGAACTATTATTCCTATTTACTTAAAATTTGGTTAGCCTTTAACGGAGTAGAGTTCCGTTATAAAAAGGATTTTATAAAAATCGACTCCTAAGGGTGTTTCAAGGGGTTCAGGGACGTTATAGATAAAGATTCCTGTTTTTGAATTGTTAGCCCAGCATGCTGGAAATTTGGTAAGCACGTTTCTTTTGTTCAGTAGAAATACACTAAAAATAATTTTTAAAAATTTAATTAAAAGTTATTAGAAATTATTACTTATAGGTCTTGTTCTTTTTTTAGTCAATTTTTTATGTGTATGTAGGTTTATTAATAGAATCGAAAGACGCGTGAAATATCAATAATTTATACATATATAAACAGTATATATCCGTGAAACAAACTGAAATACCCGGAGAAGCGGGCTGATAACGGTTAGTGTTTAAATATGTTACGCTAATATTTGTTTTTATACTCATTTTTGTATATAATTAATTTTTTTAAATACTTTTACTGGGCTTTCTAGTTATTCTACTTATGTTTGTATATTATAACGTAAATCATGCCTTGTTTTAAAAATATGTTAGTAATTTTTACTAAAATTCTTTTTGTGAGATATTTAATATGATAAACCAATTTTTAAATTTATGCTTTTACCTTTTTATTTTTAAAGGAAATTGTATAACTGGAAATGTATTTGTCAAATGAACAAAAATGTACCTCATCATGATTAATACTTGTGTTTGTAAAATTATAAGGAAATCAGAAAGAAATTGTAAAATTTTAATTGCATTCAAATATTGTTTTTATTCATTGATTCTTGAGTGCAAAATGTGATATGTATATTACTCAGTTGTCTATCCGAATTAACTCTATACGTCCGTATCAAAATTAGGTAGGTTTCCTTGTAGCTGATTACAAAAAGGGGAAAAATTCATGTGTAAATTCTGAGCAATATTTCAGATTTACCACCGATCTTACGAACCTTGTTGTAATAGCATGATATGTGTTTGATTTTTTATCTAATTTTCATTACAATTTTTTTTTGTAGACATTTACTTATATCACGTAATTTCAGGAAATGCAAAATTATTTAATTTAAAAAAAAAGAACGTGGAAAGCCTCGCGATAGAAGTGAAACTTCTTTGGTGACGTTGGCCGTAAATGCAGGGATAAATCTAATTATATTAAACTGCTGAGATTTCTTTAATCAAATAAAATTCAAACTTCATTTATTGTATGAAAATATGTTTGTTCAATTTTCTGCATCATCATTTCCCAAGAAAGACACAATAGGTGTGTGGTAATTAAAGTAGGATATAAAAATCCTCGATTGTAGTCAATCAAAAAAATGTGAGAAAACTGCATCAATCGTGGTTCCGTATATTGTTTTTCCTTCTCTAGGATCAGTATCCATTGTCAAATTCAGTGTCCGTTTCAAGAATTCAATGAGTGGCTTTGCTTCTTCTGAAGCAAAATTAACATTAAAGTCTTCATTTAAGATAATCAGCTTTTAATAATCATCGGATCCAATGACTGCAGCAGCCTCTGATGTGTACAGCACTAAAACTTTATGGATAAAGATGATAAAAGCTGCGACAGAACTACCTGGTGATATATAGACTTTCGCCAGGAATTGCTGCTAGTTTTGCTCTTTTTTTCTTTCACAAAACTTTTTTCCTCTTTTTGCATTTGTTGTAGGCTGTCTGACCAGAATTTATTTTGATTCAATGGAAATAAAAATTTATTATATAAACTTAATGCATCACTAACAGAAGTCACTGTGTTTGTTTACAAGACGCTATCCATAGCGATTCTGGCGCGAACGTTAGTGACATATACACAATGCCCCACACACTCGCGTAACGGGAAGAGCCATATAATGGTAATATTTTGGGTGCGTTTATTCGTTGAAAACGGCATGTTTATTACATAAAAACTACGAAAATACGCCACGCGAGTTCGTTAGGAGAGTAGCAAGGGTACCCACTTAATGTCACCAATACCTAAGCGCTTTTCGTCCATAGTAGTAAGATATACTTTTGATGCACAATTCCTCTTTAGCAATCGTCTAACTTGTCCACGGATATCACGCAAGTCACGTGGTGTACCCCCTCCCCGCTCTCTTTTCCTCCCGCTCGCTATTTCCTCTCCATGGTGACATTTCGGGGGGATGGGAGGGGAATCACTACTTCCGTTCGCTTTTTCACTGTTGCGCAAAACTGGGTAAATTTCCCATTCACTCCCATCCGCAAAGAAGTTTCACTTCAAAAATCTAAGGTGACTTATATAAAATCGAGGAATTCAACCGTAAAAGAAATTTAACAAAATAAGCAATTGATTTTTTCTATAAAACGATAATTGCTTCTACAGAGGTATTAATTTCAGCTAGATAAGAAATAAGTATAAAAATGTAACAGTGCAGCATGGTTCAATCAGAACGTTCAAGTCGAAGGTGTCCCCTGTTTAGGAATCAAAAGGGCCATCTCAAGTATTGCCTTCGTCAAATGTCCCTGGCTCAGAATTATGTAGATCGTCCATCCATATCCATTGTGCTACTTCGAGTGAATTATATTCAAGTAGCAACACGTTAGCTGTTAGAGACGGACCTCGTAATTTTGAACCTCGGTAAAATGACGAGGACGACACCTGAGCCACCCCCCTCTCTCTCTAATATATTATACCACACCAAAAAGAAGACTTTTGAGTTCGGCAGATTTAACGTGTGAGGTAGGTCTTCAGTGGCACCAGGAATCCAGCCCGCGACAGGATAGCACAAGTTCGTGACCATAAGGCTACCACAACCACTATGTTTCTTCGAAGTAGGATGTTAATGAACATTCAATTTACTCAGTTGCATTTCATGCACACATTGGAATTAAAACTATGCTTTTTTTATGGGTTTTTAAATGTATCAAGATGAAAATAATTTAATTTTGAAGACAATGCTACTCATACATCTAAAAATTCCTTTTGTATTTCTAAAAATGACATGTTTAGATTCTTTTTAATCCAGTATATCTTTAAATTTAATTTGGTAGATACCTTTTTTTAAGATTACAATTTGTAATATTTTGGTAAAAAGGAATAACTGCAATTGAATTTATTCAACTTTTAACTAATTTTCCTAAGTTGTTTTTTAAAATTTACATCAAACTTAGCTACAAAATAATTAAAAATAGGCACTAAATACAGCTATGAAGTCATTAAAATTTACATTAATAGAAATATTTTGTGTCATGAAAGAATAAATGCTTATATGAATGCCAGCAAATAGAAGAATTAATGTTATATACAAGGTACCAAAAATACTAGTCACAAAAGTTTAAATTAAGAGTGCTATTTTATTACTTTTTATTTTTGAAAAGAAAGTTAGAATTATTCGAATCTTTAAAGGAGTTTTTTCTTTCCTTAAAAAAACTAATCACAAATCTCTTAACACTTTGAAGAAAATGTTCTGTTTTTTATCATTACCTTTTGATAAAAAAACCGTCAAAAGAAAAGTATTCTCTTTATTTTTATTTTTCAAAAACAATTAGCTATAACAAAAATAGCGTAGTACTGACCTTGATTTTTTTGTTAGAAAATCAAAAATTTTAAAAAATAGCGACTTAAAAATAATTTTTTTTAAATATAAAATTAATACTTATAGAATAAATAGCGTATTTTCTGAATTAATGTAATTGACATGAAACGTTAATATTCTCTTTCTAAGTTTTTAAATAAGAAAAAAATTGCTTCGATTTTTTTTTTAAAAAAGCACATGCATTTAAATTTATTTTTTAAGTGATTAAACACGCTTGGAATTAATGTTTTAAAAGTTCAGCTCAGGCTGTCGTTGATGGAAGTAGATAAATAGTCTTTTTTACATGCTTAAGTGCTTAACACTCTAATAAAGTGGAGATAAAACGTTTCTAGAAGATAAAACTGTACTATAAATAAAGTATCTTTCAATTATGTAAGTTAAAAAATCACTAATAATAATACTAAAATAAATAACAGTTAGACGAGTTTCACCGTTTAAACATATTAAAACAAACAACATATCTTATCTATTTTTTCCAGCGCTTATTTGAACGAAACAGTCAAAAAAAGTGATAAAAGGTATTGCAAAAAACTGTTATGGTCGTCAATTAAATTCAATGTTAAGTTATGTTTTAGCGCCGTGAAGTTAAAAAGGGAAGAATAAAGGGAAAAATAACAATAAAGCACTAATTTCAATAAAACACAATCTTTTTCTTCAGTAGGTTCTGGAAAGTACAGAAAACCTCAGATGCAGACATGAAATAAAAACTCTAACAATAATGGTTAAAAAGAAACAAGAAGGGTAAGCTACACCCTCATTATATGCTTTATATTGAAGGTACAAAAGAGAATAAATCCCATAAGAGGGGAAAAAACGTGAAGAGATAGGGAGGGGATGACTTGGCACGTGGAAAAAATCACTTCCTGTGAGGAGAATGGAATAGTGGAAAAAATATTACCAGAATAGAGAAAGAAAAAACAATTAAAAAATTTGAAGAGAAAAAATTGGAACGCTGTGTGAGTTAAAAAAGTTTAAGAAAAATTGAAGCCGGTAAAATCTCGGCGTATTTTTTTTAAATATTAAGTTCCATTAATTATCTTAAAGTCTTCGAAAAACTAATGAACGTTCATAGGGAAAATGTTAAGGATAATTTTTTTTATTTGTTTAATGCGGATTTTCTTTTATAGAGGGATACATTTTGAGGACTTATTTTTTAAAAAGATCCCCTCCTCTCTCTCTCTCTCTCTCTTTCTAAATCCTTGCCTTTCGTAAAGGAAACGAAAATAAAAGAGCAGTGAAAAGTGCAAGTAAGAAAAGAGGTAAAAAGAAATGCATATAAAGGGTAAAAAAAAAATGAAAAAGACTCTCAAGAAGGAATAAAAAAAAAAGCTTTGAGCAAGTACCTCCCTCTTTTTGCGTAATTACAAAGTGTCATTCGTTTTTCAATGAAAAAGGTAACATTTTTTTTTTAAAAAAAAGAAAGGATAAAAAATGAAATAGAAGTCCCGTGAATGGATTAAGTTCAATTATTTCTTGCTTGACGGAATCGCATTTCAAAAGAATTAAGGAGAACCCGTGTAAAATAAAATAAAATAAAAACCCCTTCCCACACGGAAAGCGAGACATGTATAAAATAAATAATAAATCCATTCACGCGAATAATATTGGTGATTGAAAAAGCTTCAATGATTTTGAATTTGGGAAATAGCATTATACGCTTTATCGTATAAATAGGCGCGAAAGAATCGATATATTTATTGCTCCTTCCTGCGGTGTTCCTAAATTAAAAACTCTCATGAATAATATTAGATGCTTTGCTTCAAATTATCCAAATATCAATTTAATATATTTATTTTAATTTCGTTTTCTAAGACTCAGAAATTATTTTGTTTTGGAATAAAATATTACAATTTTTTTATGTTACCATTCTTCGATTAATACATTTAAGCGGGAAATACATGGTTATATTTAATATTTGTAACAAATTCAGCTAAACGCACTGTAAAAAATTCTATATTTTTAAAATTCTTTAAAATAATTGTAATAAACATATATTTGAATCAGATGGATATGAAACGGTAAAATTGATATAATTGAAATCAGTTTGAAAAATGAAATTATTTTTATACATTATTTCTTTATTTTTAGTAATAAAAGTTACACTTGCATACATATTTTAAAATAGGCCAACAGATGTCACAAAAATACTAAAAAATTAAATTTAAATTTCGCTCTTAAAAAATAGTATTCTAGAAAAAAATTTAAATAAAAAAAAATCTGTGTTCAACATTACCATGAACTATTATTAACAACGATTTCAAAATATTTAATAGTGTATGTGTATCATTTAATAAATAAACATGCGTTAAGTATCATTATTTAAGTAAAAGTTATCTAAATGATTTTCAGCGATGAAAATAATTTCTTATAGAAGAACAGCATTAGTTAAACAAATGACTAGTATTTGTATGTTAACTGCCATTTTAAAATCATTTTCAAATGTGGCTCTCAACGATAAGATTTCTGTAACGATACTGAATATATTTGCTTAAAAAAAAGCACATATATATATTTTTTTTAATAAAAATAATTTTTGACTCGAATTGATTAAAAAATATTTAAAGGCCAGATTTATAAAAATAATAAGTGATACGTTATTCAATATTGTGTGCTGAAATTATTTAGTTAAGTTAATAGTATTAGTAGTTTTCATCCTATTCACTTTTTACATTGCTACACGTTTTTCTACACGAAAGTCATGTAGTAAAACGTATAACAATTTAAAAAGAAAATTTAAAGAATTTAAGGCAAAAATTTAATCCAAAATTTATGCTCATTACAACATTTTAAATCACTTAAATATTTAATACAAGTTTTACATTTATTGAGTTTTATACTCAAGAGAAAAAAGTAATATTACTATTTTTTGATCTAATACAAAACATTTTCAATATAGTAGGTATAAACAGAATATACATTTTCAACATCAACGGATATTTGATGATACATAATTTTTTTTACAAATGCGTTAAATATATATATATATATATATATATGTGTATATATATATATATATATATTGTTTTAGTAGAACCCATAACAATTTTTAAAAAAAATATTTCAGCAATATTTTTTATTAGAAAAAAGTTTAGACTCAAAATATTTTACAATTTTTTAATATTACTTAGAATGTACGATAAAGATTTCTAAGGGCAATATATTATGCATTCCCACAGTGTTAACTTAAAATATTTCTCATTTTATAATAATTTATCAGCCCGCTCCCCCTAACCTCTAGCATCCTAAATAACTTTCTTAGAAAAATCTCTATTAAAAGGTATTCTCTCAATATTGTATATAGGGAGATCTTGTATACACAAATAATTATAAACCTAAATATAACCAGTTAAGATAGTAAGAATTATTAGCCACAGTTGTACAATAGCAAACTCTTTGCGCTAGGAACTAAGATTACAGATTTAAACTAAGTTTTGTGACCAGTCAACATTCCCCTATAATTTGCCTATACACACTGGGCCATAGGGAAATGAAGGAATATTAAGAGAAATATAAATATTTCGAATAAAATACACAAATACTAATATATATATATATATATATATACAAATACTAATAATATATATAGAGAGAGAGAGATAAAAGATAGATTGATAGATAGATAAATATAGAGATAGATAAAGAGATAGATATAGATATAGGTATAAATCTGTAGAACATTATTTTCCCATTTTCAACCTCCTCAATCTAAATTGATTATTTACCTTCATCTAAAAATTAAACGAATATTATCCCTCTGGATATTAATGAGTTTGTTTTTGTCTTAAAATACAACAAAAAATAATTTATTATTCGGATTTGAACTATTTTTAATAAATAATATTTGTGTCTACACTAGTTTCATTCATTTTACAAATATTTTCATTTCTGCTAGTGCTTATTTTCTACAGATAAGTGTTATTTATCTGTAAAAAGAAATAAGAGTTTGTAGTAAACTTAGATACAATGAAAAATACGAAAAGTATACGCTAGTTCAGATCTTATCATAATATTGATAGCTAAATTGTTTAAATTACAGTCTTAGAATCAACAAAGAATGAAATCGAGTTTCATATTTAAAAAAAAACGTCCTCTAAGGAAGGAGAAATTGGTAAAGTTGAAATGAATTAAATATTAACTGAAAGCTGGTATACTGTTCTGGTAAGAATTTAGTCAGCTGTGTACTCACTTCATGATAATCAAGCCTCAAAATTATACAGCTAATTGGTTATGCTAAGGGAATAGAAATATTTAGAAATAACTAGGCAGGAACTTGTTTAGCGCATATTCTTCTCGAGAAAATTTTTATTATATTATTTTGAAACTAAATGTTTCATTTAATTTTATTGTAAGTAACACTGCTATTATGTTCTTGTCATAAACACTTAAATACTGTTATTTTTAGATTTCACGTAGAATAGAAAAATCATTTACTTCTATGATAGAGTTGGCTATTAAATTTTGGTAAAAAATGGTAGAGAGGATTTTATGATCTATTTTGAAATGTTTCAGCAAATGATTTTTTGTAGCATTCCTGCAAAAATCATTTTGGCTATTTGTTCAATACCAAGATCACGAGAAATAAAAATATAATAATGTGAAGCACACACACAAGTTACTGTATTGTTAAAACTGAACGTCACAGTTCCACAGAGAAAAATGTTTCATTCATTTTAATAACATAAAATAGCATCACTTCCTTGCGAGAAAAGTAAGATAAGAAAGAAAATAGTTGCATTTTGTACTCGAAATTGGTTTTCCACATCCATTTACTTCTGGAGTACGTCTATTTGTGATTTGACTGTAGGTTGATAAATCTACGCGATACTCCTTTAAATAACAAATTGATTGTAGAATATTTGAACGAGGGGATAGTTACGAAGGAAAGGGAGTATTTTTGTAGATCTATTTCTTGAGAAATAGAGTGATTTTAGGAGTAAGTATGAAGAAATATCGCGCGTGCGAAACTAGATTGTGACTTTTAAAATTATTTAGAACACTCGAAGGAGAAAACGTATTTCTATATAAAGTACGTGTGCCCAGCATTATCATTTTTTTATCATTCTATCCATTATTCAAAATTTTGTTTTTTAACTCAATTTTTCCTTTATATTATATTTCTGACTTTCACATACAGATTATAGAATACATATAAAATAAATTTGCAAATAAAAATGAAGTTAAGTCTCCCTCAGCATAACTTATATATATATATAATAATAATAATAATAATAGTAATATGTACTAAATCGTCACAATTCTAAAGAAGCAAGTCGAAAACAGACGTTAAACCAGACATAGGTAAAAAATAAGTTAGACGAGACGGTACAATAGCAAACCCTTAACCTTAAAACAGAGAATGCAGGTTTAAACATTATATTCAGGCCAGTCAATCTTCACCTGTAATTTTCCTTTACAATTGAACGGTACATTAAAGAAATAAGAGAGGTGTATATAAAGATATAATGCATCTCGTATTTTATTTATCTACATAGTTGAAAATTGTTTTGTTAAACTAGCACGTTTCTTAGAATTTTCTTTCCATTTTAAATTGTTAATTCGTTTTAAACATAGTATATATTTCCATATTCCGAAAAAAACCTTATAAGGATTTTTTTTGTGAATATATAACTTTTATATTTTGCATATAAGGACAACATATAAAAATGCATGTAAACGAATTAAATATCCATGATTTTTGAAAACATACACATGATGTAAAATTATTTAATTATTTACATTGTTTGTTATTTAATACAACCAATAGTATGAACTTAAAAGTTCATTGATTTAGAATTTAAAGATGAATGACCAAAAAATGGATTATAAGAAATAAATAGAAATAATATTGTCTTACATGAATTCAAAGCAAATGCAGTTAATCTTTTCTTTTGAAGCAACTCTAAAGCGTGACTGCTTGAAGGGGAAAATAATAGTACGTCTCAAATGGAAAAAATATTGGCATTGTCTTACATTTATGAAAAACAAGACATTTCTGAAAATATCTGGAATATTGTAGCATTCTTGAAGATTAGCTATCTTAAATAATATTCTGATTTAAAAAAAGATTTATAGACTAGATCACTAGGCATTTTTAAGGAAGGAAGAATTTCATTATCGGCTTTGTGGAATGCGTAATCAATATTAATTTAAGAAAGTTAAGAACCAGACATTACTAAAATATAACTCATCAATAAATTATTATTTTCCGAAAAATATCGATTGTTCAAAACCAAAATATCATTTTAAAAAAACTAACATTTTAAAAAGAAATCATTGGAAATTGCTATAATATATGTTAATATACACTTTTATATGCTTTAATGATTTAGATGTATTTAAAATGTCAAAATTATCTCTATATATAAATTAAGTTATATATTTGTACATAAGAAAATTTGTTACATAAATATTTTCTAAATCTTGATACTTGATTTTTTGAGTCAATTTAAATCTCCCCAGAAATAAATTGCTTAAATATTTACAGATCCGAAATTCCAAAATTGAGATAACATTTACTTCAAATATTGAAGATGAAGCAATCCCGAGGAGAATCTAATCCTAATGGGAAATTTTAAACTTGTCAATATTCGTTTGAGTTATATATATTTAAGGTGGTAAACGTTTCTGGGCAAATGGATATATTCACATACGGAATATACTTGAAATATCCATATTCCCAAGATGATTGTTTGTTGTAGTCTGAGGTAAAAAAAATCATGGTTCATACAGATTTTATTTATTCCAGAAGATTAGAATGTAGCGTAGTATATTCTTATAAACATTGATTAAACAGCTGTAATTAGTGAAGTTGTTCTTCAAAATCAGTAGAAATTAATCAAATATATACAGGTCTCAACAAGATCAAATATTGAACCATTTAATCTTTAAGCACATATTTTTATTTTAAAATTTAACATTTAGTACAAAAATAAAAATAATAAAATATTCATTTTGCTATAGAGGTTGTAAAACAATAACAAGAGACCGAATGCCAAGTAAGAGTTTTGATTATAAATATATATAAGTATATTTAGAAATATAATTTTACAAAACACAAAATTTGTTTAAATTTTACATCAAATGGCCTTTAAAAAATTACTTATTTAACTGCGAAACAGAACATGGAAATAGCTATTAACATAACTTGTAAAGGTATTAACTTTCTTAAATTAGATACTTCACACACAGGGAGACTGTCTCAAATGCTATCTATCTAAAAAAAACAACGTTTCTTATAATAGTAATTAGTAATAACATATATTGAGAACAATGCCTTAATCGTTGTAATATTACTGGCGAAACCTTCACGTATCAATAAGAAAGAAGACTATTCTGAGCTCCAGGTCTTATCTTTTGGCTCATCCGAATTTAAAAAAATAATATCATTAACTAAAATAAATTTTAATCAAAATAAAATAAAAAATTCCTTACCAACAGTAAAATATCCCATTTAAACTTCAGTATAATTATTTTTTATACTCGCTGAGCACTTCTACATATATTCGAAGTTCATAATAAAAGCTTTGTCCATCGTAACTGTGCTTAATATAGTGGTCAAATTTGCATTCCATGGACGACTCTTACTCTTATAATCATTCCAATGATCAAAAGGATTACCAGATAATTGATAATATCTCAAAAATATTCAAAAAATAATTATTTATTAAGTACAAACAGTGTGATCCAAGTTACAATTCTTAACTCCAACTCAAAAACATATTCAGAATAGTTACAAAAGATGCCAAATTAAGCAACTTAAATTTAACAGCAGACGACTGTAAATCACCAAATATCAGTTATTAGATAAATTAGAGTTATTTAAACTGTATATTTGAATTAGCACAGACGATAATAATATGGAAGAAAATTTTCAAGCCAAGTTATATCTATTACCATTGTATTATTTAAATAGTCAGTTAGAAATTAGTGTAAAATAAAGAAAAGAAATTTAAATAGAACTAAATATTTTACAATACATATCAGTAAAACTTTAACCGTTTTCCAAGATTCTATATGAGAAACTTTATGTAAGTCTTAGTAGTTAAATTAATGTCAACGTATCCAATTAATAACTTTCAAAAATGCTTAGCACGAGTTAGTTATTTCTCGTACATACTTTCTTAAGTATAGAGATTGAATAAAAGAACTGTTTTCATAGAAATTAAATATCTTTTGCTCGTTGATAAGGTTTCCTAGAAGCTGAAGTTTAAATTGCAAATCATTTTAAAATTTGATCTGACTATTATGAAATTTTAACGATGCTTACAATTAAAAAAAACTGATTTGATAAATACAAGTAAATATATTCTTTTACTTTTCTTATTTGGAATTTTAGCTGCACTTATAAAATATGAAATAAAATCAAATTTAATTAATACTTTAAGTTTAATAACACAATGAATATCTCTATGTATCGGGCATTTTTATCAATGTCTGAAATTTCTGAATTGTACTGATACATTCCTTGGTGTTCATCCAAAATTTCTCATAATTTAAATTTACTTCTCACTAAGAACAGAAAAAAAAATATTTATCAATTTTATTTTAGAATGCAATTTTTTGTCTAATATTTTAAACAAAAATTTTGTTTACATTACACTCTACTAAAAAAGAGAGACTATCAATTTACTATAGACGAGACTAATCACTTTAGCTGAGAAAGCTGTTAAGCCATTATATAGAAAATAACAATTCTTAATATTGTATTTTAAGGAATATATTAGTATTTTCTTACTAAATAATGCACGAATTCAAAAAAGAATTTATTGCAGCGCAATAAAAAAAAACTACGTCTGTGATCTCTTGAAAACGTAGATCATACTAGAACCTTCTATGATATAGTGAAAAACTATAAAAAGGAAATGGCTTTAGTGATAGGATGAGGAATTTTATTTGCCATGTCAGTTCAAAGAAATGTTTATACCTGTCACTTAGCAAAAAATATGATAGAGAAAGAACGTACTTGCTTGGCATAGGAAAGTACTTCTGGGTTTCTAAGTGTTACAGATATAAGAATATGAAAAAGAAATAAAATAATTTTAACGGATTGAGAAATATTACTTTTGAGTTATAAGATATTAAATTTATTTTAAAGGCTTTTTATCGAAGTATAATAAACTCGTACTGAAACAGTAAATAATGTGCAGTCTAAATTTATATTATATATATATTTATTTAGTAAATTCAAAAAAATTTAATCATAGGAAATCATCTTTCATAATTTATATTGTCAATAGAAATAAATAATCAATATATATATATATATGTGTGTGTGTGTGTTTGTGCGTGCATGTGTGTGTGTGCGTTTGTGTGTGTCAGGCCTGCTGGTAAATAAAAGACGTTGTCATCTTCAAATATCAGTGCTTTAATATTATCCATGCATAACTGTGCCAACATAGAGGACACCTGGCGCCTACCCAGATAGAACAAAAGATATCAACACAGTAAGGAGTCACCAGCCTCTCTTCTCGATTGTTCTCCTATATACCTTAAAAATGCTATTCACCCTAAAATCCCTACGCGGTTGTAAGGAATTCGCTCTATTTTTGTTTCTTATTCAATTAATTTATAAGTAGTTTTTAGACAAAGCATATATATATATCATCCATATACACTTCATTTTGAGAAATACTTTTTTACAAATAGCTACACAGTTAAAATGTCACTATCTGTTTTTACAGCACCCACGCGTAACTATAAAATGTTTGGCCAACATTTATAAGCTAATGTAAATACAAAATATTTCAAGTACGAAGATTAGCAGGTCTAATATATTAAAATCTTAAGATTGCAATTAAGGCTTATATATGTGAATAAAATAAATAAACTTGAAGTTTGATTAAGAATTTATTTACATTTAAATAAAATATGTAAGAAGATTGATATTAGTTTGATCGATGATTGTTTAAAGAGATGTGTGATTTTAAATTAATTAAAAGTCTTATTAGTGCAAATAAGTTCACATATTACTTTTTACACAACAGGTTATTATTATTGCCATAAAATATGTTTTCTTTCTCTTGAACTTTTTTTATAATATTTTACGTAGCTGGAATAATTGTTTCACTTAGAAACAAGTTCAATGCTCGTTTTAACAAGCTTTAACCTCCAGCGGTTTCTTAAAGAAACATTTTTGCACTTAATTGCATTGAAATAGAAAGGATAAAAAAATCTACTAACAATTTCCTTTAGCACAGTTTATGAACCAATGCATCAAGGACTTAATAATTTCGAAATTTAGTCGCATGACATAGGATGACACCTAAGAAGGTTTTTTTTTGTATCATACCAACTTTTTAAATTGTGGGGGTTTTAGTTGCACAAATTTATAGAACTCTAGGTCTTTACGTATTATCGCAACAATGGCCACATTGAAGATAACTCTCCAAGTTGGCAACCCCGATTTCGCATGAGTGTTACGCACTGAATCGGCAACATTGTGTTTCGTTTCACATGATGTCATCAATACGATTGCGATAATACGTAAGTACCAAACTCTATTATTTGTTACTGGAATTATCTCATTTTGTTTTGAGGTCTATCCTCTATTGTGTACAAAGGTCAATACACTGCGAAACTCGCTTAACCATTGTTAGTGTTCTTCACTTAAATATAACACATGGAAACAATTGTTTTACAGAATTGCATGGAGCTGCATTTGTAGAATTATTGTGTGGCTACATTTTCTTATAATTTTTAAATGATAAAACTATAATTTTTAATCCCAATTCTTCGAAAAAACTGGAAACTTATATCATGACCAATGAAAAGACGAAAAAGAATAAATGTAAGGTTTTCAAAAGAAAATCCACTTTTATTCAATTCGTTGAAAGCCCCTTTTGAAAAATGTTTCTTCGACGTAATTTATTCATTCCTTCACTCCTCAACAAGACAAGCTGTCTGTTTCGGGACCCTAAAAATTTCTTGAAAGATCTCAGACACAGAACTCGAAAAAGACTAGAAGTAGAAACGATGACAATAAGAATGAAGTGTTTGGTTTGGCTAAAAGATAAAAATATCGTAAAAATAGTTCGAATGTCAGACGGGATAGATAGTCATTTCTCACGCAGAATAAAATGATGCTTAGAATATAAAATGTATGGAACGGTTTTGTAGCGAGAATGGCTTGGCTGGAAATATTGTTCGTACGTTTTACGTTTGTTCAGTTTCTTTATTTAGTTGATTTTATTTATTTCAGCGAAAGTATGCAGCTTTTTAACTTTATTTTCAAGGTATCATTTGGGGGATAAAGCGCTTTCATGCATGCCAATGCTTCTTTACGGATTGCGGGGTTTTCAAAAAATTTCATTTTCAACTTCGTTGCTCTTTCAGTTTTTTTCCCTTGGAGTATATTTTTTTCCTATGATAATTACTATTAATCTGGAAATTTTTCAGAATTTCCTATTTAAGCTAATGCTCTGCTAGTAAATTTATTGTAATTTGTTAGATCCGCTCTGATTCAGATCCTTATTTTCTTTTATATATAAATCCTCTATTATTATCATATCTTCTTGCATCATTAATTTTTAGATCTCAATATCACTTTTGTGTATCAAGTTTTAGGGAACTAACGTTTAAATACTACTGCGCAGTAACGAGTTATGGTGTTAAAAGTCTCAAAATAAATAAAAAGTCTAAGGCCAAAGATTTTTTCATTAAACACACTGTAATCTGTAATCTTAATTTTTTGCCTAATTTCAAAATCGATGCCATTCAATGTAGCCAAGCGATAAAAAAAGACAAATCTGAACCTGAAATAGATTTATTTATTTAAAACAACTATTCATAATTCTATGATTCGGTGATATAATAAAAGTAAGACTAGATATAATGAAATAAGCAAATGAAATCAATTAAAGATAGTGTAATTTGCAATTAATTTAATTAGAAATTTACCAGTGAATGCGTTCAGTACACTAAAAATAAATTTGCATCAGCATCGGCAGAGATGGAGGTATTTTATAAATGGAAATAAGTGCAGTTCAAACATTATCAATATCTCCTCTCAATTGCTTCTAAGAATTTCATATATATTACAACAAAAATACTGTGAACTTTAGTTATTGGGATTTTTTCTCAAAGCTATTTCGGATATTTGACGTAATATCTTTGAAAGAAATGGAGTTGAAAATAGTTATGTAGAAAAGAATTCAGTGAATAGAACAGAAAATTATTAAATATTCACTAAAAAATTAAATCATTATATGTTATTAAAAATGAAGCAACCCCAAGAAGAGCCAATCTAACAATTTTTCCGGTTCCTAATTAAAATCAAAGACATATGCTTCAACAAATTTCAGAATTAACCGTCTCTTATGAAAGTAATTAATTGCTGCTATTTAAAATATTACTGTGATTTTTATGACTCATACAGAAATGTTCGAGAAGAAGAAATGAAAGAAAAAAAAGCACTTGTTTTACTTTCGTTTTCTCAAATCCTAAGCTACACATTAGCAACGGAGATAAAATTGTACTTATTAAATAAACAAACTTCTTTTAAGTGTTATTAAGCATGACTTAAAATATATCTGCCTCTCAAATTTGTCCAAATTACAGAAAATTCAGCAGGCAAAATAGTAAAAACAAGAAGAAATATTTTAATCAAAGTGATAAAATCCTACTTTTAATAATTTGAAAAAAGCAACAACTAAAAGTTCGAAATTATTTCAATGTCTGAAAGCACACTTTTTGCATCAATTTTATATTTACTGAAATATGAAATAATATCAATACTAAATATTCTTAAGTGAGGTAAATGAATTTCAAATAAAAAAATAGCTTCTTTTAAGGTCTTTGCAAAGTTTTGTAATTCACCTGAAAGAAATGTTTCTATTCGCCAACATTCATTTTGTCGCTATGATTAGTTATAACATGTCCAAAAAAATTGTATATGTACCGTAAAATCCGGCGTATGACGCGCATCAGTATATAACGCACACCCATACTTTCAAGCTGCATTTTTTAATTTTTAAGGATATTCGCTGTATAGCGCGCGCCCTCTTTTTTACGGTGGAACTTGAAATATGCCCGTATGCAATGTCATTATAATTTTTAAGTAATTTATTCTAGGTACTAATACAGGATTTTGAAAAAATATTATACTTCTAGAAGTTTATTAGACCTTTAAGCTCATTAGATATCTATTTTCTTTCAAATAAATGGTATTCCAATCTATGTAGAAGTCTCTGATTTTTTTAAAGCTCGTCTCTTTTTTTTTTAAGCTTTTTTATATACCTTGCGTATAACGCGCACACAAAAATTTCGATATTATTTTTTGCGTTAAAAGGGCAAGTTATGCGCCAAATTTTATGTTATGCACTGAAAATTCTCTGCATTAAAAAAAGTTTTCATTTTCAGATCACATATAGTTACCAAAAAGTTTTTAATTTGAACATATATATATATATATATATATATATAGATAGATAAATTAAATAGATCTATTATTTTCTCGGTTCAGAATTTTAGATTTTATCTCCTTTTCTAATTTGTAGATTTAAATCTGTCGAGAGCTCAAACATCCTCCCATTGGAGTGGTTAAGTAGTAAGGAGAGAAGGCGCCAGCTCAAGTATAGTAATCGTCACTTGACCATGGTTCAAAATTACGAGGTCTTTTGTCAAAAGCCCTCGCGTAGCTGAACAATGCAAAGTTAATATTTACTCACTCACTCTGATTTGTAGGCTTTATTTATGTCTACATCATCACTTTTTCGTTTTAGGATAATCATTATTATAATACAGAAAACTATAAAAATGTAGCTCTTAATATTTTATGTATAATTATAGATTTAATAACTATCACTTTTACGTTATATTGAATAATATCTCAGAACGAAAAAAATTGCTAACTAATTTTAGTAGATATACTAGTTTATGTTAATTTAAAGGTAATGCATAATCTCACAATAAAAGATAAAATCAGTAAGGTAAATATTAGCTTAAGACTATTTTTATTTACTATCATAAAATAATCAATGTATATCATGATCACCATTTATTGATGGCTCTAAAGCAATTTTAGATCATTATCATTGGACCATGAACACATCTGCTTTTCGATAGACTTGAACGGATGTTCGGTACATTATTCGCGATGTGGTGGACCATTAAATCATGCTTCATCTCGTCAGAGCCATTTCAGGAGATAAAAAAGAAAAAATTACCCTTATTAAGAGTAGATGTTCTAAAAAATTTTTACACTGGAATCTATTGTATCAATTTTCCTTCCCAAAAAATAAAATAATAACATAACATATATTTATTAAAGTGCACTTATTACATGCTTATTATAGTATTACATTTACTGAAAAAGCTGCGTTAATTAAAACCATTTATAGTAAAAATATTGTAATTTTTAAAAACTGTTTAATATAAAAACATGCATTATCCTGTATTGATAATGGTATATGAATTAACTGTTATAAGTTAATTAATACATGGAAAGTACCGATTAAATGTTAAAATTTTTCTTTTGAATTCGATTAAATTTCTGTCATTAACAGTTAAAAAAAATAAGAAACTTTTAAGAAAATTAGCGTAATCAAATATTGATTACGCCTGAGTGAGTGATTGAATATTAACTTCGCACCATTCAGCTACTCGAGGATTTTTGACGACATACCTCGTAATTCTGAACCATGGTCAAGCGACGAGGAGGAGCTGGCACCCCCTCTCTTAACTTCCACATCACACCAACGGGAGGATGTTTGAGCATCCACATATTTAACGTGCATCAGTCTCTTCTGCCTAGCTTGATTAAGCCTGAAAAAATGCTTCCTGTGTGAAAAAGGAAACAGGTTTCCGTTCCCAAATAGTTATTTTCTTAGAAACATCCAATTCATTCTAGAACTTAATCATAATTTTTTTACATATAATTCTTTAAAAAATAGTACATAAAAATGTAATTATTTTCGTATTGATTAAATTTTCTCTCATAATACAATGCATAATAATTAAACGCACATTAATTTTTAACAGACATTTTTTATTCTTTCACCTTAACGTTACAAGTGCAACATTTTTAGTGTACAAATTCAGAGTCGACAGCCCACTCAATATTTACTACGGTATTTTACTATCAAGTTGTAAATAAAATTTTTTATAAATACATCAAATATTTCAAAATTTCTAAAGTGGCTTTTAAAAGTAAATGTGGAAAGAGGATTTAATTATTTTGTTCTCAAACTTTTAATTTTTAAAGGTTTTATCTCAACTGTTTTTAAATATGTTTATTTTTTTAAAAAAAAGGATAAATTTATTTCTTAGATGAAATTCACAGCAAAATATATCTCACGATCGGCTTTAAAACTATCATTTTCCTGCTCTAAAATCCCCGATTCTGCCACATGTCTAAGAATTGTTCCCTTTCTTATCGTTTGACTTCCGTCTGTTCCTCAGAAGAAAAGAAAAAGAAAGGATAAAAACCCTCAACCGTGTTTAAAGAGAATCCCAGATTCTACTCTATTTCTCTAAAAGGGAAAGAAAAACTGTCAACTTAAATGTGATAACTTGCCATGCGCATCATTACAACAGGATGACAACAACGGGTTTTTCCGAACTTGCGCATGCTTATCCCTAAGGAAGAATGAAATATGTGGAAAAGAAGGCCTAAATCCAAGAACACTCTTCCATATGACTGAAAAGAAAAGAAAGTCCTAAGAATCGAAAGTAAAAGGGGAAGAAAAAACACGTTTTTACAGAAAAGAAAGCCGTAAACAACGAAGAACCGAAAGAAGAAAGCGCGGAGAACTAACCGAAGACGCGTTCCTATCTAAGCTATTGACTTTCTCTTAATACCAACATTAAAGAGACTTATACGTTATTTTAGTTTTGTGTTGTGAACATTTTCGGATGAAAACCCTTCCGGCTACACGTAAATGGAGGCTTTAAGCTCTAGTGCGGAGATAAATGGTTGAGCAACGAATAAATCCAAACTCGCAAGCTAGCACCGAGATTTTTCTTGTTTCTTTTCTTTTTCTCTCTCCTTTTGGATCTTATTTAAGTTTAGAGTGGAATGAAATGAAATGTCTCGCGTTGAAAGGGGAATTCTCAGCAATTTTAAATGTAGGTACAGAAGGAGATAGGAGCGTTCTCTCTGATTGATTGAATCACTGAGAAAGTTGATTATCGATTTAAATGATTACCAAAACCAACCCTTTGGTGAACGCTATTATTGGTAATGTCCCTTTTTGACACTATACATATACGTGCACTTTTTTCATCTCTTTTTAAAAATTTAAACGGAAAGATTTGCAGTAAGTTTGGGTAATTTACTGAGTCTATCATTTTGAAAAGTATTTGGTAATATTCTTTGCAAATTACACAAATGTTCTACGAGGGTGAGCTTCCCCTGTCAACTGTGGTCAGAGCTGTGTATGAAAGTCAAAACATATAATGAGACATTAAAGATAAGACATACCTTTATTTTTCCACTTTACCAAGTACATTGAGACACTTGTTATACCGCTTGATAAGCTTCAAAAATCCCTCCTGGAAAAACTCAGGTCTTTGCATACGGAAGTAGCGTTTAACGGTTATGAGTGAAACACAACACAGCAGGTGAACACGCAAGACACCAATACATAAATCGTTAGTACATTGTATACATGCTACGCGATACTGTGGCACCCTAACGAAATTGAATAATGTTATTCGGAAAAAGCGACCCGGGCTTCTCAGGTCTGGCGTTCTGTTGTTGGATGAATCGGTGACGGCAACGCAAAACCATATTGCAATTCTTGGTTTGAAGGGCCTACACCATTCGCCATACAGTCCTGATTTCATTTATTTCGGCTTTGAAGATGAATCTTGTCGGAAAGCGCTTTGGAAGCAATCCTGAAGTCAAACAAGTCGTTTAATTCTTTTACCGTAAGCAAATTTCTGAGTTTTTCCTGGAGGGCTTTTTGAAGCTTATCAAGCGATATGAAAAATTTCTCAATGTACTTGCTACTTGTGTAGAAAAATAAACTTATATATTATCTTTAATGTCTCATTCTACGTTTCGACTTTCATACACAAATGTAACCTCAGTCGACAGGGGAAACTTATTTCTTGACTCACCCTCGTAGAACATTTGTGTGTGTGTGTCTATGAGGATTACTTGGAAAGCATGTGAAGCGATCTTTGATGTATCTTTAGCATCAACAGTCGTTCTGGAGAATTAGTTAACAGATATAATGTATTCAATATACTCTACGTTCAATTTAATCCAATAATGCAGACCGTATTTCCTGATTGACCTGGGATTTTGATAGACCCATCAACACAATCAGCTGTATCATAAGTGCATCCCAAGGTTAAAATGAAAATGTTGTCTTTTTTCCCTAATTTACTTGGAATTAACATTAGTTAGCTTATATTGAGAATAAATTGAGTGAGAAGTCAGAGAATAATTTCTATCTATTTCTTCGATTGCAAAATTGGGACATATTTAGCAGGAGGAAATGCTTAAGAAATCTTATCCTATATACGAGAAATTTTATATTTTTTACGCAATTTGTTGCCATGCATACACGACATAATGGACCAAAACAAACTGTTTAATAAGATTTATTACTCAAGTCTCAAATGTTTCCATTATTTTGCCTACTACGTACACGCAATTTTCATTACATTACACATGCATGTATCATGCCATACTCACATAACTATTACAAAAAAAATATTTTGGTTGCTTCTTGCAGTCAGTTTCTATTCAACCCGTTAACCCGGCAATAATCTTCACAGTTTCTCACCACAGTCCGATATTAAGGTCGTTATTTGATCTCGCGTCCATCTCTTCAAATTCAATCCATACGATAGTATAGAAAATATAGCGCGATATACGTTAGATAATATTTTACTGTAAGTACGACTGCTGATAGTATTTTATATAATAATTATTAAAAAAAATTAGTGGCTCAATTCAATTTTCATTTCTTAGAAATTGATTGTTATCATATACATACATAAGGTTTCCAGCTGAAAATCATTACAAAGGAGCAACTATTTAAGGTTCAGCTTAATTTAACCACCTTAATTTCAAATACATTAGAATAATTGTGTAATGAAACGAAAGGAGTAATGAGCTCATTAATTCCTACACAATAGGCGGCAGCATGAATAAGAATTTATCGAATTAGCACTCTACAATGATTTAAGTAACTCAAAAATTCCAAATTACGTAACCTAGTGGCTGTTAAATAAGCTTCACATTAATTTTTCATTCAGAATTCATTTTTATAAATTTCTCGTAAATAAAACTATAGGTTTGGTTTTAAAAATTTTAACATATATATTTTTTTGAATTTTGGTAATTGTACTCTTGTAATTAGTGTGGTAGTACAGATTGTCATTTTAAACATGTTATTCTTGACTTGATTTTATATTTCCATTAATAAATCATCCTTCGGAATAGAAGATTTTAGACAAATAACTATATTAATTTATTTTTAATTTTTCATGTTGTAGTAATTGAGTGATGTTTTAAATTTAAAGATACTTTCTTGAGATCATTGGATGTTGGATTCTTAGCAATTAGGAAGGCAATGAAAGGGATGAGAAAAAAATTAAGAAAAGCTAAGCAAAGTAATTATTTTGCTCTTATTTCAAATTTTGATTATTTTAGAAACGCTTCTATAATACAGCTACAAAATAACATGCATTAAATAAGAAGATTTATAAAAAACACTCTAATAAATCTTACAAAAATAAGATAATGTGAAACAAATCAAAATTTCTAACAAAAAGGATTTTTTTAAAAAAAATAGATTTTTAAAAAAAATTTTGTTTTAAAATTTCAAGTAAAACTTTTCTCTTTTTTAAAAGGCGTTTATGGTTTTATTGTGATATTTATTCCATATTTTCATAAAGCTCAGCTATACAGGGGGAAATGACCCCATATTTGCTTTATAATATCCTTAAGCAATTCTGTATTCAAAGAATATGAAAGCATAAATACCAATAAAATGCCTTATTGCGTGAACGTAAACATTAAACACACCAATTTCGTCAACATTTACAAATATGCGAAGGATAAACTATTTATTTAATGAAATAATTAAATAAATAATTTTAAAGTGCTAATTGACTGGAAGTTATCCAGTCATAACTACTTTACTCCAGTTATTGGATTTATTAGTAAAGACACATATTCTTTGAAAAGACATTTATTCTTTTGTTTTTTACGCTGATGATTAGTATTCAATTAAGATCTTGTAATTTAGGTCTTTGCCAAATTAAATTAAACAAGTTAATTACATAATGTAAAAAAATATGCTTAACGTGATTTAGTCTTAGAATATTAAGAAGGAAAAGGGCAATGTAAATTAATTAATTAATTTTACATTTAAATTTAACATTCTGTTATTCAATCCACATTTGCCTTTTATAACAAACAAGCCTATTTAAAATTAACGCATATTTACACAGTACCGATGTTTTTGAAAATACATGAATAATCTTAAAACACTAAAAGTGAATATCTTTTTTTTATAAATGAAGAGTAATGAATTTTTAAACATAATTAACTGGCAATCTAATTAATTTTAAATCAATTAACATGTTTCTCAAAGCACAGAAATGAAGCTAATTACATTAATCTTAAGTTCATCGAAAATTTAAGAACCTCCTTAAGTTTAACTCAGTACTACTGATAAGTTAATAAGTTTAGCTTAGATTTTTTTATGCGTATAAATAAAATAAATGAATTCGCAGCATTTTTTATCGTTAATAAATAATCAAGAATATATCACAATTAACTGAAAAAGTGTTTTTAGATAAAATCGATTCTGCGGAACATTTAAGTTGTTGGTTTGTAAAATCAGATAAAATCAAGTACTTTTAATAAGAAACATTGATGCATATGATAAACAAGCTAAAGAAGAATTAATATAAATAAAAGCTTAATTGAATGTAATTAAATGCAATATTTTTAGCAAAAATAACCCAAAATTAAATTAACACATGTGGATATAAAAATTAAATCATCTTTCATGGTTAAAAAATCTACTGCCTAGGATCTTAGTTAAAACATGCTACTGACAAGTTCTAATTAACTCTAGAAGTCTAGATCTAGTATGTTATCGATTAGATTGATAATATTTTTTGTGACTAATTATTATCTTTCTGGTGAGATAAGACGGTTTAAGTGCATCTTCTAAGTAATTATGCCAAAAAAAATTTATGTCATTATTTCCGAAGTAGTGTCTGCAATTAAGAAATATTTATTGACCAGGGTGAAAAAATTGAAAGTGTTCAGAATTTTGAGCAATCATATATGGGGTTACTGAAAGTTTTCGTGAAGTAAAATTAGATTAGGAATGTGCCTAATTCCAACCATGTTTTTGGATGCATTAAAATGAAAAAAAAATCTTATTTAATTAAAAAACACAATTTAAATTTTAAGCAATATTTCTCTAATCTAAGAGAAACACAATTATCATTTTAAAGATCTTTTTCAATTCCTACTATTAACTCACACTCTCCCTTTTTCAATCCTTAATAAAGTTTTTTCTATTCATCCAATCAAGTTCAAATAAATTTTTTTAAACTTGTAGTGGATGACACTTGATGTTAATATAGTTTTTTCAAATATCAATTCATTAATTACCGGTTAATTAATTAAATTAATCTAATTACTGTTTTCGACGCCTAGATTTATCTAGATTGATGTAACAATCTAGATAAATCTAAGTTGGTAGATAATCATTGTTTTAACAATGTAACTGTTAAAACAATGACAAAAGTTGGCGTCGAAAACCGGTTTTTCAGCGAAACTAGCCAAACCGAGTGTGCATTGTTACAACAATGCAAACAAATCCTGCTCTCATTTTCAATTCCTGCTATTAGTTCGCTCTCTCCCTATGTATATATATATATTGATACACACATATATATATATATATATATATATCTTGTTCAAATTTTCAGTTATTAATAAATCACTTTCTATTCATCCGTTCAAAGTAAAAATTGACTTACAAATTTTTTTTATATCATTTGTTTACAATATAGTTACTTACGTATTGTTTCGTCAACCAATTTTGTTGAAGAAAAAAATGTTGCCAAATGAAGCCAATGATGAAAACCAGTATGGCACCCTTTCGATAGCAGTAATAATAATGATGACTACATTTAGAGACTTCTTTTTGAATTGGTGATGTCTTTTGGCTTGGTAGTTTTGGTCGACGGAATAATAGGTAAGTACCTATTTTATATTACTTTAAAAGAATTATACAACACATGTTTTTAATAAATATTTAAATTTTGAAAAAAAATTATTTTAAAAACATGTAATGAGATTTAATTGACATTCTTTATAATTCTGCGCAAGATCAAATAGCTAAGACGATAAATGAAAAATTGTTGCAATACTTTTCAAACGTCTACACTACGTCATTTTAGAAGCTTTGAAATTCAACTATTTTCACTCTGAAGCATCTATCTTCTATTGTTTTTCTCCCCGCTAGTATTGAATAAGCATTTTAAAATTAAAGGTGACATTTTGAAACCAATATTGAAATGTATATGAAAAATAGACTGAAAAGTTTTTTTCATCCGAACAAATCCGCAAAGTAGTAATCTGGATTTTCTCATAAATGTATAGTACTTTAAAAAAAAGAGCTTGAAATGGCTTTCAACATTACATTAGATTAAATTTTTTCGTTTAAATTTAGTTTTCATTCGCTTAAAATGCTCATAACTTAGAAATAGTTAGAGCATCGATTTAGGAAAAATCAATTGAGATATTAAAGAAAAAGCGCAAGGGGGATTTCTAAAATACATATTATTAGATTGAACGATATTGATTTCATGAGTTGAATAAATTATTGAAGATAATAAACGTGTACGAAGCTTTAACTTGATAAGGTCAAGTCTTAAAAATTAACGTTTGACAAATTGCTCAGTTACATAAAATCAGTTTCGTAAATACATTGTATTTTAATCAGCAAAAATTAGTTCAAAAGCATTTCAAACTCTTACAAAATGAAAAATTAATTAGCTCCTGAAATGTCTTTCAATGAAACTAAATTATTAGTTGTGAAATTATTACTGTAATTGTCTGAATCAATGTCTCTGATTTATCTACTCATTTGCAATTGTAAGCAATAAAATTTAAAAAATAAAGAAATTTCTAGAACTTTATGTCAGTAATTAAAAAAATCTTGCACAAAAAGTACACTATCTGGTTCATATAATTTATATACCATTTGTATAAAATAAAAATATAACTCCATTTCAGAAAAAATATACTTTGATATGTGAACGGTTACATTATTAAAAAGACGAAAATCACTTTAAACCTTTCAAGACTTTTTGTTTTGTTTTTTAGATATCAAAATGGAACAAATTTCCGTGTCTTGAGAAATATAAGCCGAATAATTTGTTTCAGCAATGATACTGAAACATAATTATTAAACTATGTTTAATTCTGTATAAATTTTAAACGAAAAAACATATTCAGAATAATATATCTAATTTTTAAAAAAAATCAAACAATCTACCTTATCCTGCTTTACGGTAAGTTTTAAAAGATACAATAATAATGATGTTGCTAATCTTCTACAGGAATAATTACATTAATAATTACGCTGTTATAAGTAAAATAACTTAAAAATAGGAGTAAAGATTATTTTAAAATGTCCTTTTCTTGATCTATAAATCTACTTTTGTTGTTACAAATCTTAAGGAGTACATAAAAGTGCATATTAAATTAAGGAATAATATTCACAAACAGTACTTATAGAAGAACGTACTTTGTCACTTATTTAAGCCGTTCGCTTTTAATTATGGCAATATAATTGAAATAATGTAAATAGCCATAATTTTGGGCAAAAAGTTATTAAATATAATGAAAAATACTTTATCATATTAAATATTTTTAACTTAAATGTTTATACTTTCAAAAGAAAAAAAAAATGCATGTGCGCCTTCATGACATCATGTTTTCCAAAAACCTTATTCAATTTCTCAAGCAGCACTACTTTTAAACTTGCGACGAACATCTCAAGTTTCATTTATACACTCCTACGCACAACAAATACTAAATGACACTCGAAGCAGTCAAAAAGTAAATTCTTTTTTCCATATTTTCGCTTAAGAAACCGACATTTATCGACATCGTCTTTTGCATTTTCGTATCTAGCTCCGGAATATAAACAGAGTCCATGGAAAATAAAAACTTTTAAGTTAAAAAATTTCAAAGTGACAGCGAAAGTTACATTAATGCGGACATTTGCAAAGAATATTCTAGCAAATAAGCAGTGTACTTCGAGAGGCTATAATGTGTTATTTTTTTTATGAACGTTATATTTGCGCTTCGATTCGGGGAACAGCTTTAGGGAACATGACACCTGTCAAACAAGAGTGACGAAAATGTAGCTAGATCGCTTCTTTCTATTTTGACTAAATTGGATTGGATCGTCTTTCTTATAAGTTGGTAAAAAAAGGATAAAGTTGTACTTATGGCTATCTCGAGAAGTGTTATTAATTCAACATTATGTCATTAGGAAGACTTGATAAATATTATTTACCGAGAAAAATGCTATCCATAAATCAGTTTCACGAAAAAATCTTTTAACTAACATTTTCTTGCTAAAAATTTCTAGCAGCAGGAAAGAAGAAATCGATAACCAGTTTGTTGATAATGTTTTACTGAAGAAAAATATTCAAGGAAAAGTTCTGAGCATTGTTTAAAATAAAAGTAAGTTTTATGAAGTATTTACATCATTTGCGAATTATTATTTATTCTAATAATTAAAAAATAAATGGAGCAATAAGTATTTAAAAGTTTTGTAATTAACTTTTATATTTGTAAGCGAATTCAAGAAAAAATCTTGATATTTGGTGCTTGACATTGGCAATATTTTCTCTACAAAAATTAAATTTCTTTCTTTATATAAATTATAAAAGTATAAGACTTCTAAGGATTCACGATTTTGAAGGAATTATATAGTTAGTTTTCGGTGCTATTTTAAATAAACATTATTTCATAGTTATTTTTTTATTTAGCAACATATACAAGCCAAAATAGTTTTAATAAGGAAAAAAAATTACAAGCTCATTACAGAAATATAACTAATTCCTGATTTTAATACAAGTTACTGTGTATAGTTTTATATAATGCACATGCCCTTATAATCAGTTTGGATGGTTTAACATAAAATAAATTATTCTCAAAGTTCCTTTTTCTTATGCAGCATACATTGAAGGAAAAGGGAAAATCCTAAGTAATGATATCTTATCAGATGAATACAAGAACATTTTTTTTTAAAAAATAGGTTCACTGCCACTTTTATTTTCGTTTCCATGAGTTAAGAAATCTTCTTAAAAAAAATGTAAATCATTAGTATTCCCCAAATATCTTGTTATTTTTACGTTGTTACTTTGTGATTGATTCAGATTGACTTCCATTTTAAATGAAAGATTGAAAGTGCTTAAAATCGTGATTTCTATCTGAACAATTGTGGAACGCTCAGTGAAGTTTCATCTTGCAATTTTCAAGCTACCAGCTTCATCTTTTTACCTATTTTATTTCTAAAAAGTTAACTTTTGTGCATTTTTTCAATGCTAATAAAGTTTTCTTTAACACGAATAACACAAAAAGTTTTTTCCTGAAAATTTTTAGTGCAATAGTTTGAAGTATTTACATGGTAATCAGATTTTTTAAGCCAAATGTTTTATAAGTAAAATAAAACCAAGTGTAAGTTCATTTGTTGATTCAAATTGTGGTGATTAAATATAAGTTGATATAAGTTCAACACATAGCTCATTTTGTTAGAAAATAAATTTTTAAACTTAATCATAAAAATATCCTTTAAAATGAATTTAATTTTTGCATAAAATTTTAATAAGCGTTATTTAATCAAATATAGGAAGGATCTATGTAAATCTAAGAAAAATACAAAAAATTGTAAATTTACTCTAAAACACTAAACATATTTAGAAATGCTAAATTCAATTTAAAATTAAAATTTTATTTATTAATTTTCGAACCGAGTATAAAGTTGATATAAATATAAACAGCTATCTAACAGCTATCAAAACAGCTATCTGTTATATTACAAATTACAAATGAATTGCTTGTGCTAATTTTTTATTGGTAAAGATTATTAAATTTAAAAAAAATTTCTTGTTTCAAATACGATGCTGTAATAAATTTCTGTTCTTCTACTGACTGTTATGTAAACAATTTATAAAACAGGTTTATGCAGACTTTGAAAAATCAACAACTTGTAAATTTGTAATTTTATTTCAGGGTTATTTCACAATCAAGGAGAAACATTACATATCTAGAAAACCTTTTTAAAATCTCGATATATTTTGATACATTTTGATTTATTTTCTAATGCATTATTTTTGAAAAATCATTATACCAGTATTTGCATATAGACAAAACTAACGCCACACAAAATTCGTTAAAAATACATCTAAATCACAAAAAAAGTTTTTAAATTTAAGAATATAATCCTAATTTATTAATGAATTTGAAAAAAAAATATTTCTATTAAATATGTTTATAATAAAGCAAAAATTTGGAAATTTTATTGAATATTGAATTCGGAAATACTTTTTTGGTTGGTTGTCATAAATAGATGCTAACCAATTAACTTGAAACTCTTAAGCAAATATAAATAGCTATATACTCAAAGAAAACTTAAATTCTCGAAATGAATGCAAATTGGGAAATATTTTTCATGTTTGATTTGCAAAATAGAAAATTGTTTTATTTTCAAAACAGTAAAAACTGACTGAAATTTCAAAATTGACCAAGAAAAATTGTTGTTGCTTCTAATCCCAGATTGTCTAGCAATTCAAGACATTCTCTATGAATCCGAAAAATTCTAGAAATTCTAAAAACAGAAGAGGGGTCTGAAGGTCTTCGTCATTTTTAAAATCCCCAAACAAGTCAATATATATATATATATATATATATATATATAGTCAAAATTCTATACTATAACGATTAGTCAATAATCATAAAAAAACCTGAAATCTGAAAAAAATGGAAATTGCAAGATAAGCCAGGCATAAGATTTGAAAGGAAAAATTAGAAATTATAAAAAATAATAGAATTTAAAAATATATAAATATATAGATGCTACAGTATTATAAAGATTGTTGACACTTTCTTTGGGCAGCTGTTATATATAAAATACTTAATATAAAAGTGGTATTGAAAAATTTTTTTAACCAGCCAACCTTCCGCCTCCCTGCTAATAGTACAGAGCAAAAACCTATTGAAAATAATAGATAGAATACCTAAATCCATTACAAGAAAAAGGTAACTTCCCTAAGTATTGCATTAAAAAATGCAGAGCCCTCACTAAATCAAAGTGCAATAAACAAGTTATTGCCAGATTCTGGACCCAAGTGCAAATTCAAAGCATGGGAATGCCTGAATAGTAGCACTTAGCAGAAGTATGAAAAAAAAATAGAAAAAAAAAACTAAATAGTATCTATAAATTCAACCAATACTTGAAAGACAGTATGGTTTTTAATGTATTGAAATATTTAAAAAAATATTCAGTTAAAAAAATAAAACATAATAAGAGAGTAAGAGTACAGAGAATAAGTAATTTTATCTAAAATTAGAATATGGGGGTAACTATATCTATCTAGGAAACGTGATAACTTTATTATAAATTATAAATATTCTAAGAAATTTTAATCACTACTATTTAGGATTTCTTTATTCAAATAACTGTTAAAATTGGGTATTTTTGAATTAAGTAATATTTAGTAAAAATGTTAATAGCTTTTTGAAACAAGAAAATGAATAATAATATTTCTGAATACATATATATATATATATATATATAAACGTAATTTAAAATAAGTATTAAGATTTATATATATCAGCACAAAAAATTCCAATTTACACAAAAATAAAGTACAATAGATGAGATTACTAACGAAGCATGTTTAAAACGTTGCTCATAATGGGCATTCTAAATCAATTTATTGAGATTAATTAATTAATTTTAATTATATGTACTTAATGAAAAAGCCATCAGGAATAGTTTAATTCTAACGGATTGTAACTATTGATCTCAACTTCGTTTTTTATAAACCATTGTTCATATGAAACTAGGACGCATATCAGAAATATGATGCATTGATAAAAAGAAAAATGCCAAAGTATTCTTTTCAAAGAAAGTGTAGCCTTAGAAAACGCATTTCTGAATTTTAAAATCAGTGCTTGAAGTATATATGTATGGCGTTATTTAGCCATATACAAGGCTTTCTCTCAAATACTTACACTGGTATTGTAAAACTCTCTAAAATCAATACACAAGCTTTCGAAAGTCGTAGCTAAAGGTTGAATGCCCATGCCTCCTTTCTGGATAAGAGTTTGAAAGGGAAGATAAAAAAAAAAGAGAGATGTATTCCGTCCAACACTTTTTCATTGCTCGCTAAGTCTATATTTTTTTCGAACTCAGACAAAACATACTCGTTTTTTGAAGAGATAAAGAACAACTCACAAAAGCGGATGGAGGAACATCAAACTTTAAGGTGAAAGAGAAGAAAACTCTTTTCGGACATGTCAAACATAAAAGTTTATATAAAAGTATCGACTTGGCTCCGCTTCTTTTTTGTATTATTTCGTGTGCTTAAGTTGAATGCTGTTATTGGTACATAAAAGGGGAAAAAACTTGGTGCGGAACCACGGAATATCTATGGAGGGTTGTTTTCTTTTTCTAACATCAAGCAATAAAGACAAACATGTATGTACTTATAAGCACTTGGGACATCTTTCTGTCAATGAGTTTGAGCGTCAGACATAAAACAGTATTATTTGATTTGCAGCAAATGAGTTTTTGTGTGTTTTATCTGCAAATACATTAGCGAATAAGTTTTTTTTTTTAAAAAAAATGGCAGTAGTTTTTGAGAGGACAATTGAGACATTGAAGTTTGGTAAGAAGAGTTGCTATCTATACGGAGACCATATAAGTTTTTTCAAATCTTGGCAATACCAAAATTTCTTTCCTTGTTCTTTAAATATTTATGTTCATCTTTCCCATTAATATGGTCTATTTCTGCAAAAAGTTAAAGCAAAGTTATCTACGAACAAATCCTCAAAAAAATATTAACAAGAAGTCAATAAATTGTTAACACAGTAGAAACATAGGGGAAATTAAAAAAATTACACTTTATTTACTTCGAAATATAAATGTTGCTTAAGAATAGTTGCTATAAAATACGATTATAAAAATAAATGTGATGAAAAATTTACCATTGCAAATTATAAAAAGTAAAAAAAGTGCTTTTAAGTAGAAAGCATATATTTTTATTGAATGAAACATTAAATATTTATGGGGAAAATTGAGAATTACAAATGCATACTAACAAGTAGCTTTGGCATAACTGTTGAAAAAACTTATTTATATTAAATATTTAATGACGTTATTAGAGAAAGCTATGAAGAAGCAATACTCTAAATCTTAAAGCATTATGATATTCTTTTACAAGTAAATAAAAAAAACAGAAATATTGATATTTAAGCTTTTATCCTCCCTCTTATAAATACTCGAAAATTCAATAAAATGAATAATACATCATTTGCTTTTGTTCAAAAAGATTTCCAAACATAGTATTATAAAATGATGGAATACATTTCAAAATCATATTGAAAAACACTAATTACTGCACAAGACAAAAAGTTTTGAAGAATACTTTTAAATATAATCGGTTTAACAATAAGAGGAGTTTTTAATGCTATATTCCAAATACTGTTTTACTTTATATTTACGTAAAAGATTTTGAAGTATAACTTACGACAACTAAAATTAATTTGCATTTTTTTCTTTGAAGTGAGTATTCATATAGATAAATCAAAACATTCGTATTAATAGTTCATATCTTAAAGGATAAGTAATCACAAACGTGTACACAGAAGAATATTAGAAATAAATTGCGTCACTTTAAAAGTGCATAAGAAAAGAATCTTATGAACTTGTGTCTAAATAAATATACATATTGTGATTATATACAAAAAATGAAACACAATAAATTTTTCTCGGGGAATAACAATCCATTTACACCATATAAGATAATTAATCAAAACGTGTGTTTTTATACTTTATTAATTAATTCTATGCATCACAAAAAGGATTCCTTTTTTTAAAAAAAAATAATTTAAAAGACTAACTTCGTCAGATATTCATCACTGAACACCGGATATTTTTCAAGAAGCAAAAGATAGCAAAAAGAAAATATTTTTAGGGGAAAAAAGAATCCCATCTATGCGTGCGTATTCAGGTCACACACAAAGATGTTTTTTTTAAACATATATTATTACACGTGCGCGTGAAAAAAGACGACCTATAGAAAAATCAGCAGTATAAAAAATTGTAGGTATAAAACAAATAAGGATGTTTGTTGAAGAAATCCTTCATTGTCATTAATATTAATTATTTATTTCCACTGTTATCTAGAATATTTTAATCTCATGAAGCAAAATTCACTGGACCATGCCTGTTCTCTGACTAAGCATTTCTCAAGTTACTAAATATATTGTGATTTCCAAGCTTAATTAGAATCACAAGAGAACTGGATTCGTTTAAACTATGAGGAAATGCTTACTTCAGTTTCTAAAAGTTGCTGAATACTCAAAAGTAAATATTAAATGTGAGAACTTTTAACTTCTTTAAACAAAGCTTACATTCTAAAATTTCACTGTAAGAACTTTCCGAAAATTCATCATATCCGAAGCATCCCTTGATCATGGAGTCTTAAAAACATAATAAGATTTCCGTTAAAATTCAAGTATCTATTTATTCAAAGCGCTGAATTAGATTAAATTTAAATTAGTATCTTCTAAAAGGTAACTTCTCCAAAAATGGGGCATTCTTAATTATTTTCATAATTATCATCGTTTTATCATAAAACTGGTATCATTCTTAATGACTTATATGGTACTAACAATGAACAAGTTAATTAGCTTAATTAACATAATTAAAACTATTTAGAACATATTTTCCATTGTGTATTTTAAACTTTTCATAATTAGGTAGTAAATGATTTTCAGCCTATTTCTGAATGTGCATCAGTTTCAATGATATTCAAGGAAAATTGATATAGATGTCAAATATATAAAATTTCTTAAAATAAAGGATTCTTAAAATTTCTCTATTTTTAATACCACGTGAAAAATGGATCGATAGTTAAGTTTTAAAACTTGTAAACAGCCCCCCTTAGAATCCTGCGATTTTGGATTCGAAGACTTGATTTAGAATACTCACTAGACTATTAGGAGGGAATTGCATGAAATTTTAGAGCTTCATGATATAAGAAATAAAAATATGTAAAAATTTTATTGTTGCAATTCACTATTTCTTTCGTAACTGTATTGCTAGAAATAATTTATTTCGTGAATATTTCGGAAATGAAAAATAGAAAATTTTATCAATGAATGGAAAGTGAGTGCATTGGTTAAAAGGAAAATATTCAGATTCTGATGCAGTTTGATCGCAATTTCCTTGATATAGATGGTTTTGTCTTTGGTAAAAAAAAAATTGTTTTCCTGACCTCAGAAGTAAAGGCTATTTTAATCCATGCAAAAACTTGTAAAGACATTTTTAGATTTAAATATGTGCAAATAATGTGTAATCTATATATACAGAAATAGAGAAGGGTCTACTTCCTCATTCATTACGATATTTCCAGAACTATTTCACATATAGTCTAGAGATAGGCATATTACTTTTTTGGAGTAGAGATCTTCAATAAACGGATTTTTCAAAATTCCACATCAAAGCGCATTACGAGGGTTTAAGGTGTGTTATAGTTAAACACATTCCCGTTTTTAAACTATTGTACCAATAGACTTTAAATTAAAAAGCGTGTTCCTTTCATGAAGTAGAAATTTGCTAAGAACGATATTTTTGCAAAAATCAGTTTAATTAAGTTTGGTTGTGAGGGGTTAAGTTTGCTAAAACATAAAAAATCCTGTTTCTGAGCTGTTAAACACAAATACTTGAAAATAGGAAAGTATGTTTCTTTTGATGAACAAAGATCCGACAAGAACGGAATTTTACGGAAAAATTCTTCCGTGGAAGGAGCGGTAAGTTACTGGGGAGTATAGACAAAAGAAATCCGGTTCTCGAACTACTAGAATAACAATAATGTAATTTGGTATGCATGTTTCTTTTGTTGAATTGAAATCCACTAAAAATGAGTTGTACGGATATCCACTCTCAAAGGGTTTATTTATTGATAAAAAAATTACATCTTTGAACTATTAGATTAAAATTTGAAATCTGGCTAGCATTTTCATTTTTTTAAGTAAAGATCCACTCTAAAGATGGGTTTTGCAGAAATTATTTTTGGGAAAGGGGATACGGAAGTGTAAAAGTTAATTCTATTTCAATTATAGAAAATCGTCCTGTCCTTTTTATATCAAAAGATGAGAGTTATAAGGATGTTTTTCAATATAATCGAAATCTTAATATACATATACATCATGGAAGACCCAGTGAAGCGGGGGCGTAACAGGTAGTAATTACACAGCATCAACGAATGTAATTGTAATAAACCGCTCTCCAGTTCATAAGTACGAAAATGAAATTTTAATCACACAGGTTGGATTCTCCTTTAACATTTGGAACCCATTTTTCAGCTTTCACAACTCAAGACTTACAAGCAGTGTATTAAAAAATTTGTACCTTGGGCTGATTTTATCATAAAAAAATCAGATGTTATTAACAATTATTTGAATTTGAGAATTGCGGAAGTTATAAAAAGTGTATTCTTTTCACGACAGTATGTATGTTAATAGATTTTATTAATAAATATTTCACATAATTTGATTTTTCTTTTAGCAATATACTATACAGAGTCCTGAACTGTTAAATAAAAATTCCAAACAAAAATTCTAATTTAAGATATTTGAAATCCGATAATCTAATCTACTATCCAAAAAGGGGTGTTTAATCCAAATTAAATTTTAAATTTTATTTTTCAACCCATTATTCAGAGATTTTAACAGCAACATTAATTATACTAATTTATGAGTGACAAAAAGTTTAATTGACTCATAAAGCACATGGAATCAGATTCAACACAAGTAAAAACGATATTCATTTGTGTCTCATTGTTATAATTATAATTGTATATTCCTTAAATACATATCTACATGTAGTTTAAAATCATGGTCACCTAAGAATGACGTCTTTATTTTCACTAAACACTATGGTTCAAATTTCCAAATGGAAATAAAAAAAATCAAATAACTAATTTAAAGTTAATTTGGATTTAGACATTAAAATTGATTATACTAAGCGATTTTCGTATATGATTTTTGTTTTAAAAGTTTATATATGGAGCTACTTTTTGTTGTTAACAACTGTATCCTATCTACTATAATTGTTTAACCACAGTAACAAGAAAAAAATATGTGCAAATAAATAAAAGGAGCACATCTATGGATTTGCATGTATGAAATTAACTCATAGTTGAAATTAACTCATAGTTATGGATCAAAAGTATTAAATTTAAACACAAAACATGGGTCTTAACAGGGTTTAGAACAGCAATAGTTTATGACTAAAACGTAAACTTTTAATAAACTGCATAGAAAAGAATCAGGAGTTAATTTCTTATCTCTAAAATATCCTCCTTCTTACGAAAAATGCTGTAAGTCATGATTTATGATCAAGAGGAAAAAGGCATTCATCAAAAGATGCGAAGTTAAGATACAAAGCTAAATGGACTGCTAACATAATCAAGGGCATATCCCAGATTGAGAGAAAATTTAACACTATAATAGTAAAGAAGCAAATGGAAACATTAATGTTGTAATATTAAAATATTTGTTAAAAAATTCTAGTTCTATTAGAAAAAGCTTTAATTTTACTTTGAAAAATTTTGTTTTGCAAAGATTTTTACTTATTTAACCCTCTTAGCGGTTTGAACGTCTTTTTCCGCACGTCTAGAGATGCTTCGAAAACGCACCACACGTCTTTTTCTGACTTCAAGAGAGTGCTTCAAAAGCGGGTAGGCCGTGTTTTTCTGAAATCCTTTCCCTCTTTTATGGTTTAACACCATGAAAGATAATTAGGGAGGGTTCCGACGACACAATGGTCACTGACAGGAAGTTTTATTGCTCTCGGGGAACCCTGCGTTTTGACCCTGAAGCAATCGTAAAAAAGTTGGGAAGAATTTCTTTAGACCCCTTAGTGAACGAACTATAAGTTAGTGTTTGTAATTTAGCTTCATTTGAGATATTATTGCGTTTGAATTAAATAAATTCTTTTTGTACTTTTAGCAATTTAACTTTTTTTTTTCAAGTTTTGAAAAATGTTCCAACGTATAAATAAAATATTATATAACTCACTTTTGATTTTATATTAATTTGAACTTTTAATAAGTTGGGACTGTAATCTGCTATTTTATATAGTTGGACAAATAACTTTTTAAGTATATTCTCTTTGCTTGATTAACTCGTATTATTTTCTTCATCTTAAAATGATGAAACGGAAAATTAAGTTTTTAACTATATAAATCGCTATATAATATCTAGAACTATATTTAATTGCTTCATTTTTCTTCTCTTAACCAATGTTTTCAGTTTTTAAACCATGATTATTTCCTTATAAGGTGTCAAAAAAGTTAATAAGAAACCGAACGCTTCAAAATTTAAAACCTTTTAAACTTTCCAACTACTAAAAATGAATAATTTCTAAACTTTTGCATCAAATTATTTGTAAAAATTCTTAAGCTTTCATAAAAATAATAATGGAAAAACTAATTCAGATCCATTATTTTTTTTAAAATTTTAAAGCCTAGATGTTCAGGGCGCGTATTGTTACAATACACCAAATTATATTTGAATTAAAAAAAAAATGCTTGAGTTTCAGTTTACTTCAGAGAAAACATGAATGAGGGGTTTTTTATACCAATTCATTTTTTTAACCTTGAATATTTGAATAAATAGTAGTTAAAAATATTCGGATGCATTTACAGTTGACATTTACGCATATAAATAAATATAAAGATCAATTTAAAATTTTTTTAAAACATATTTGTTCATGCAAAATTTCTAAATATTTATTTTTTTAAAGCTAACTGAAGAACAGGTAATTAAAATCTGGATATCTATTATAATTAACATTCATAAAATATCCAGATTTTCATACAAAACTAGGAATTTTATATTATAAATTGTATTTGAAATTTCAGAAAAATATTTATGTATCGTGCACATACTCAGTTAAAAATTATTTACCATAAGTACTAACAATTCTTCGAATAAAATATTAAATTAAAATTTTAACATAAGAATCTTAAGCATTTTAATGCATTTCGGTTAAAACTGTATGTTAAGAGCAAAAATTATGCTGAATATTTGATGAATATACAATAAATTTTTAAGTAGAAGCAATACTGAGAAGCTAAACACAGGAATGAAAAATTATAATAATTACAAATACAAAAATAAGTCTTGCAGTTTTTTTCATACATTTTATTAACACGAATTGGAGAATTGATTTCCAATATACTTTGTTGTGTTTCACAATATTTAAGGTAACAACCATAGTCCTTGAGATATATTTGTTCTACTTTTCGTAAGCCGTACTCCATTAAAACTTGTGCTTCCGAAATACACCTTTTGTAATCTTAAGAAATTATATAAACTATAATGGTTAATTTTAATTATGCAAATTATTAAATGTTCCTATTTAGCCATTTCCGTCCAAACAGTTTACATGAAAAAATATTCGGATTCACCCATTCATTAGGAAATTGTATGATTCCAGCAATAAGTTTTATTTTTTACCGAATAGGATTGCGTCACTTCGGGGATACCTCTAACCGAAACGTTTATATGCTATCAATTGCAAATTAACATTTTCCCTTCAATTGTGTTTATTTCAGAAAGATTTTGATTTATATTTTATTCATGCAATACAAGATTTAAATAAATTACTTTTTTCTTGTCAACGTATTTGCTTATAATATATAATTTGCGTATTATATTAAAATTTTGAACTACCCTAAATTGTATGTTTTGTTCCTCTAAAAACTCTCAGTATTTTAGAAATGGTCTTACAATCCGTGTACGGTTATATGTTCTAAAATGAAAAATATATTTTTATAACTGAATTTTTGTGCCTCGTTTATAAAAATAAAATATTGCTTTGGCTATAGCTTATAAATGTACTTAAATAAGTGGAGGAACAGTATTTTCACATAATATATATTTTTTGACTGGAGTAAGTCGGATTTTATATTTCAGTTTCTTTACAATTTGAATAAAAGTTGTAAGCAATTTTTTGAAGAGGATATTGAGTATAAACTCCTTGGCTATTTAAAAGTAAATGTTTTATTTGATACCCCACAGCTCACATTCTAAATAAGACTCATTTAACCATATGATCAGCTTTGGTGATATTTAAATTTCAAAATATCTACATATACGAAACATTCTTTCAAACATACATCACATCTCATTCTCTGTCTTTCCAGCAGACATTATTTTTTTAACTCAAAAAATTAATACAGCATTTCTGATGTTATTTTTTTTAAAAAAATTAATATGATACACTGCGGAATTGTCGGTTAGCTTCACTGAGCAACAATTGTTTTAAGTGTACTGTTTTTAAAGACAAAATTAATTGGGAGAAGTTTTTCTCTCATTAGAATTTGTAATGATTGAATTGTGTGAAAGTTGTATTTATCGGTGAATTTTCCGTTAACACTAAGAAACAGAAAAATAAAAATTAAATTTTAATAGAAATGGTTAGAAATACTTTTACATTTTGAAGAAAAAATATTCCCATTAAATTAAAATAAAAAATTTGACTAAATTTGCTTTTTGCTCCGTCACAAATGCTATGTAAGAAGGTATTTTGCTTAGTACAAGTTGTTTACTATGAAATAAAATTAGATTTTTCCGAAAAAATTAATTTAACATAAAAACATCATTTATAGGATTAAATATATATAAATTAAAAGTATTGAAATCCCTCTTTATGTTACTTTAAATTTAAAATATAATTGAATAGAGGAAGATTGATTTCATTTCATAAACATAATCGTCGTATGTAACAATACTTTATATTATTCTCTTATTGTTTAAAAAGAGAGAGAGAGATAGGTCACTTTTACTCTTTTTACATAGTACTTTTAAAAAAAATTACGATGTATTTGTTTTCTTAGTCTCATATTCCACAATAAGTACAAGTACTTTCCTGGCTCAAATCGTAGTCAAAATAGTTTATTTTTCTAAATTAATTTTTTAATTTTTGTTTTTAAAGTAAACAAGTATTTTCAACTTTGTAACAATTTCTTTCTTTCGAGTTAATATTTTTTTAACTCTTCACTTTTATTGTGACCTAACGATCAAACAACCACGTGGACCCGCTTTTTCCTCCAAAATTCGCACAAGGCAACGTCACAGCTGTGAACGAGTTTTATCCCGGTTTTAAAGCAACAAGAGGCCGAACTGAGTAATAAATCTTCCCTGTAGACCTCCCGCGTTCTTTAAAGGGGA